>JASDQU010107153.1:5885-20051 GCA_032191745.1 Picea mariana
ATATATATATATATATATATATATATATATATAAAGGCATCTTGTTTTAGTGTTTTCATGATTTCAAAATACATTTCTTTTTGTATTTCTTTTTCTTTCTGGATTTCTGCACTTTTGAAATTTGTGTTTAGTAGGACAATGGTTGACCTTAAGTCATGCGACATTACGAACTCTATTTTGAACTCATCCCTCACATACAACACAAGAAGCATCAAGGAACTTGCGGTTTCTTTGAGGAGCCCTCCATCTAACCCGTGCAAACGAACAACTTCGAAGAAATGTTAGATGTGTCTGCCTAGTGGTTTGGTAAGACCTTAAGGGTAAGAAGGAAAGCGGGAAAGGACTGCATGAACCCAAACACAAAGCTAGAAGAGGGTCCACCTAACCATCTCACTTTGAAAAATAAACAAACGTCATCCTCTCTCACTCACTCAGGGTATCATGTCGAGATAAAATGGACATTATCAAAAGAGTGATCAGTAGGGGAGCGCATGCATATATTTTCATCGAGGGTATGGATGCTCGTTGGAAGCAGATCAAGGTCTGTGATGTCGGGGTGAATCCACCGAGGCTATGGACACTAGCTGGAAGCAGAGAAACACCAAAGCAAATGAGTAAAGGTAACTAGGGGCTTCATGCCAGTGAATGCTTTGCTAGACTTTTGTAAAAGGGGGGCGTAAGTCAGAGTTACAGGAAACGAAGGAGGAATAAAGGTCAAAACCCCATGGGAAGACCCCAAAGAATCAACTGAAGGATTTCAAATTGCAAAGGTAAAAGAGGCTCTGATTTAAAACTAGGAAAGTTTCTCCATCAACTTTCATACCAGCCGATCATGAAGGAAGAACAAAGATTTTGCATTCGCCTAGTGAATCACCATTTGTTGAGCACTCAACACACCATAAAAAGTCTACGTGAAATTTCACTTTTTGGGTACCATTTGATATTTTGGCATTATCTCATATGAAAAATGTGTCCTTTGCTGATCATTTTTGTTTCTCATTAAGTCTTTAAAATCTTTCTTGGACATGCAAAACTCATTAACTTAAAAGACTAATATCTAAATTAGAGGAATGGAAGTCAAAGTTTTCTTAGACGTGCTTAAGGATTTCGGCGTCGAGAAGGATTAAGTGTGAAAGAAAACTCTAGAGAGAACAAAAGTTGCCAAGTCCCGATCTTCGTCGGCATCGACAGACGCAAAATTTATTTTGTGACAAGAACCACCAATAATATCGTCGATGACCGATCAATTTGGCATCGGTGAAAGGTTAAAAGAATAAGCATTGAACAAAATTGAAATAATAATCATTGATCGCGGACTTCCGATACATTTTTGGTATCGGGAGATTCGAAGAACGATAACCTATGAAGAAGCTACACGCTAGTTTTATTCCCAAAGATTGATCCCCAATACTCTTCCAGCATCGACTGTTGTAGTGTCAAGATCAATTTAGTGCATTCTATGTAAACGAAGTCCCGAGTGAAACCCTTACCCATGAGTTGAGTTCTAGGTTTTATTTAATGAGCCCCGAGTTAGTGACGCCACATTGACATCATTCGGCATAGGAAGTTTCTAAAGGAAAATATCAATGAACTTACAAAACAACTCAGAACAACGATAATTACAAAATCACATAATTTACGAGAAGCATAGATAAGAACATGATAGATTTACACGCAAAGAGGAAACACGATACATTCAACTGCTATGACTAGAATCCGTTCAAGCAAAAAAAAAATGAAATTTCATATATTAAGGTTCCTGCCGGGCTTAGGTTACATACAATAAACACTACCAACATCCTAGCCAACCGACCCGGTTACACTAAGGACGTGAAAATTATCACAAAAAACAGGAAAAACTATCAAAACATACGTCATTCTTGAGAATACAAAACAAGGGTTTGCCTATCATGTATCTCCTGCACCCAGATCTTCTCCCGGACTATTCTGCATGCCTTGTAGTGTCCTCATGTTCTCCTCCTCCATCATCCTCTATGCTTCGTGCAACTGCACAATCATATCTTGTCCTTCGCAAAGATGTATTTTGAGACAATTTGTGCTTCCTTCGCAACCTTGCAGTGTTGATACCTCTTGGTTTTTCGTCGCCAGTTGTCTCTGCAATTCTCTATTTTCTTGATAAATTTAGGCTATGGCAAGATGTGCCTGTTCTAGCTGTTGACTGGGGCTTTCAACATTAGAACCCAATGCCCCTGTCCTTCGTATTCGGCTCCCGCTTCCTCGACTGGTAGTCCCGACAGAATCTAGTCACATAGCGTGCATTATGAACTCCTCAGTGGTCGGGTGTGCACTCAGCTCAGTCAAGATGTGGCTTCCTCCTACTTCCTTATTTTTTCTAGGCCTTCCCCTCCTCCACGATGTCTTCTTTTGAGAGGGCATGGCCTCCAACATGTGTCCTTCAGATGTAATTTTCTCCACTTCCACCTCCTCTTGAGGCGCTGATATATTTTTCGAGTGAAGGTAGGGACCTCCTTTCGAAACTTTGGAGACACTCAATGCCAATAAGAAAGATTCCTAGGCATGTTGGGGTTCATACCTAGTGCTCCGGCTACCTCACAAACCCCATCTCGTGTTTTGAGGGGATCCCATGGTGTGACAACGTATGTGCTTAGAAATTTGCGACTGGATGAAGGGCCATGACAAAAAGTTTTATAGAATTAAACTTGCAGGACTAGTCGCTACTTGTATACAAACTCGACTGATGCGTAGAACCCACCCAGAACATCTAGAATTTATAGCATAGCGGTGCAGCGAGATGGAACGTGCCAAGGAATACTCATACATTGCGATGGGATGTCTTGAATAATTAACACGTCATATCTGGACAACGGATATGATCCATGATGTATGAAACACAACCGATAGGAGTTGAAGAGAATATATAGTATGATCAAACCAATCTCTTCAATCTCGCCAACCTCCATTATTAGCGAATGATGGTTGACACACTTGGTGATACTGCTTCTAGGGTAACAAATTGCCTCAACCTAAGGCATTTAACGACTTCCTTTATTACAGTATCTGACCTTTTGGGAGATGAAGCACACTTTCGGCACACGTTCAACTCTGGCATCCTTTCCTGACCCCAAGGGGCAATCAGCCATTGGAATGGCTTCGATGCTCATATTTGTCGTACCTGATCTGCCACTCTATGGCACGTGGATGTAACTCATCTAAACTGAAGAGGATCAGTGACACGGATAGGGATGCTACAGGTCATTCAAAAGGTCACTAGGATAATGTAAGTATTTAACAATTAGGACTAGCGAGCTCTACAGGTACGCATCAGTTTGTTTTTTCATCTTACATCTTCCTATGCCTTTCCTAATAAGTAATTTCTAAATGATTTCAATCATGATTTCATGAAATATCCCTCCGACTACCAAACAAAGTTCGTTTCGTAGCCTTGATGAGGAGCTCGAAAGAAACATTGTGGTAAAATCAACGAAGCAATGGAGGATATAGGACTCCCCGATTTTGGTGACCCTGACAACTTCATCGACTGATGTGACATAGTCAGATCACATGCCAAGAAAGATTCACTATGGGCCGAAGAGCTAGCCAAGGTGACCGATACATTTCCAGGACAATTGCAAATATTTATGGAACAATTGATAAAGGCTCAAACCGTGCTACAATAGTTAAACACCAGTCTAGTGAAGTACCGAGCGCATGCAGTGGATATTAGAGGATTCTACATGGCTCCAATGGAACATCACTGATTCCCATGGGCCCAAACTTGCAAATAGTTGTTTATCAATTGGTCTGAGTACGAGAAAAATCATCCTTTCAAAGAACTATCTTGAGTTGACTGTTAAAGAAGTTGTTAGAAGATCGTTGTGTTATTATGTGATTAATGATTATGGTAGATGAATTATTTTTCTTTTCATTATCTTATCGTATATGTGTTTTATTTTTGGTAATTAGTATCTTAGACAGTAATTGGATGCTCACATGGTTAATATATTAGTACTAGGCCCGTGGTGTAAAATTGTTGTTTGCATGCTTGAAGTGGGTTATCCTAAGTTCAACCTCTTCCCCTTTGTTAAGCTTAATTCTATTTCTATTGCTAAGTTGGTTTATACCGGCTTACATCTCATATCGGTCCCACCCAAGAGAAAATACAAAAAGAGATAGTCCAAACTGAAGCAATAGCCTTCACAAAAAACATAAAGCCCATCGATAATTTTGTCGGATCACAAGATCTGGAGAACCATTTCACCTCAAACGCTGCAGAGTCTAATTGGGCCTCGGTGGCAGGTTTGGTTGCTACTATTGATCAAGGGATTTAACAACCATCAACAAATCCATATTTAGATCCTAGATACATTGAACTAGTGGACAAAAGTATGGAATCAGATTCTCTTGAACGATTATACACCATAACAGTAGGAGCAAGACAAGATTACATAAATCCCACTACAGATGGATTGGTAAGTTGGAGAAGAATACAATATGCCGACGAGGGTTCATAATTAGCCTTTGACAATTGGCAGCAAGGCTCATACGAATGATTCTCAAGATGATGCACAACTGTCATAGAAATTGTATTGATTGGAACTGAGGTCAGGGAACACCCAACATATGATGGTACCTCATAGGTAGACAATTTTCTTACCAGTATTGAAGAGAAAATAACGGTAGATCAAACGACATTAGTTCTTGAATTATCCTTGCAGGATACCCCTTCTAGATGGTGGGCCACTCACAAAGCCTTGATTATGGAATGGGAAGATGCGAGGCAACCCATCCGATGTTGATTCCAAAGTAGGGATCAATTGAAATAAGAGATTCATATAGATTTTTAAGATGCGCGACTGTTCGATGGACAGTCTGACCCTAAAGTACATATTGAGCACTGTTTAAAATAGTGGCAAGTTGCAGAAGTACCCTCTCACCTATGGGTTCAGGTTTTTCTCCACTCGCTGGGTCCAATCCCAAAATCCTAGTACATACATGAAGAGACCATAAGACAAACAAGTTGTTGGAAGACCTTAAAAGACCAATTTTTCAAGGAATTATCCTTCACAAGTAAGTACCCTGAGCTCAACACAATCTTTCAAAGAATCTGATAAATGATTTTTACTAATATTTGAAAACATAGATCAATACCAGTAGTATGTGTTGATCATGTTCAATTTCTTTAGTCTATTCCGAGTCATGAATATTATAAGATACCTATAGTTTGTTGTAAAATTGATAAATACCTCGAAAAACCCGATGACTTATAAGAACTTAGAAACTTAACTATTAAAGAAATGTGAGGCAATAGAGAGATTCAAGATACTATACCTAGTCATACCTATAGCTCCTATAACCATCCACTAAAGTTGCGTAAAGTTAATATAGGGAGTACAGAGCATCCTAGGATAGCTTCCATAGGATATTACTGGGATGAGAAAACTATGAATGAAGTCCACATCTTGTTGTGGGAGTATGGATACTTGTTCCCAAAAATGTTCTCATAACTGAAAGGTATAAAAGGAGCCATGGGAGAAATGAAAATCTAGTTAAAAATCTAATCAAAACGTGTGAATCACAGACCATACCGCATTAATCCTAAAATAAAATAAAAGGTCAAGAAAGAAGTAGACAAAATGCTTGTGGCAGGACTTATTTTCCCGATCGAAGAAGAAGAGTGGATTATCCCCATAGTTATCCAAAGAAAGAAGGATACAAAAGACATTCAGGTCTGTGTGGACTAAAGAAGTCTAAATTATGCATGTGTGGACGATTTGTTTCCAACACCTTTTAGTGACAAAGTGTTAGATCAGGTTGTAGGAAAATAATCTTATTCGTTTATAGACGGATTCTCAGGATATCACCAAGTTAGAATTGCATAGGAAGACAAGAAGAATACCACATTCATAACTAAGTGGGGAACATTCACATACAATGTAATGCTCTTTGGCTTAAATAATTACCCTACATTCTTCTCTCGGATCATGATAGCAACATTTCGAGAGTTCATCCACAAGTTTGTAGAGGTCTACATGGATGATTGGACAATATAGATCCTATTAAAGGGATATGTAGGGCTACTCCGGTTAATGTTTGATAAATGTCGGGAATTGAAATATCTTGGAACCTAAGGAAGTGCATATTCTATGTACCACATGGAAATTTACTAGGCCATATTGTATGCCGAGAAGGAGTCTCGGTAGACCCATCTAAAGTTGTGGTCATTCTAAACATGACACCACCTACAAGTGCTAAAATGTTGCGCTCGAAACTAGGACATACAGGGTATTACCGTAGGTTCATCAAAAGATATGCAACTATCATCACACCTCTCAAAACATTGTTGAAGAATTCCAAAATATTTCAATGGACCCCAGAATGTGACAAAGCATTCCACATCCTCAAAGAAAAACTAAGTACTGCACCTATATTGATATTCCCCAATTGGGAAATTGAATTCCATGTACATGCAGACGCATCAGGCATCTCCCTGGGAGCCATCTTAGCGCAGCCAGAGGAAGGAAATATGGACCACCCTATATATTTTTCCAGTAGAAATATTTTGCAAGACGAACGCAGATACACAACCACCAAAAGGGAAGGTCTAGCTATGATTTATGCATTACAAAAGTTTATACACTATTTTTTAGGTTCTCATTTCAAGTTCTTACTGGCCACTCTTCATTGAAGTATCTATTCAATAAACCAGTACTTGAAGGAAGGATTTGCAAGTGGTACTTCTCTTTTAGGAGTTTTCATTCAAAGTAATTTTCAAACCTAGAATATGCAACGTAGGTCCAGATGACCTTTCTAGGTTGGAATCAGGGGAAATTAGTGGAGCAGTGGATGATCATCTCCTAGATGCGGACCTATTCGGAATTGAGGCCATCCCAAAGTATCTTGAAGACATTTTTGTCTTCCTCTGTACAAGGACCTTACCAGAAAATTACTCGGCAACCCAAAAAAGACATATGGTGGTTCGAGCAAAAAACTACCAACTAATTGAGGGAAAACTTTACCAATTGGGACTAGACAACATCCTCACGATATATGTCTTGAGCCACAAAAGGAAAGATATCTTGTGGGAATGCCACAGTGGAGTTGCGGAAGGACATGTTGGAGGTAAAGGTACCACATAGAAGGTACTTCAAGCTGGATTCGGTGGGATACGTTATTTAAATAAGATAAATATTATGCTATATCTTGTGACACTTGCCAAAGAATAGGGAAGACATAACGCAGAGATGAATTACCCATTCAGCCAGTTAGAGCACTTTAGGCATTTGATAAATGGGTTGTTGAATTTTTTGGAGAAATTAACCTGTCGACCAAGCATTCAAAGGCCAGATACATCATTACCGCAACAAATTACCTCACGAGATGGGTCGAAGGAGAGGCAATTCAAGATTGTTCGATAGATACATCTACTAGATTTATTTTTGAAAATGTCATTACTCAGTTTGAATGTCCTAGAATCCTAACTAGTGATCAAGGTAGTCACTTTATCAGTAGCACAATCACAAAGTTGATGACATAATTCCTTATACAACACCATAAGATCAGTCCCTATCATCCAAAAGTTAACGGTACAATGGAGGCATTCAATAAAATTATGGAAAGAGGACTAACAAAAGTATGTTGCGCAAACATGGAATACTAGGATGATAGAGTTCCAACAGTCTTGTGGGCTTACAGGACTACCACAAAGACGTTACACAGGTATACCCAATTTCAGTTGGTTTATGGGATGGAAGTTGTTATACCTACATATTTTATTACCCCTAGTCTCTATATAGCACATGCTACATAGATGAAAGATGACGAATCAGTTGTGCAAAGGATTGCAGACTTGCAGGAACTTGAGGAAGTGAGATTTCTAGCATATTTGCATCGGTGAATTGAGAAAGCTAGACAAAAAGCTTGGCATGATATGCAGATTAAGTCCAAAATATTTATAGAAGGGGATAAGGTACTACTCTATGAAAACCGGTATTAGAAGCATCCAGGCAAGTTGCGCATGCATTGGTTGGGTCCATTCATAGTTTCATAAATATGACACTGATGCAGTCAAGCTAGCGCAACTAGACGACATCCTCCGACCAGGTTGGGTGAATAGCGCTTGCCTGAAGCCTTCCATTTATCTTATTTGAACCAAAGGAATGTTTCTCTAGTCCAAGGGAGCTTGTATAGTAGTTAGATTTTGATTTTCTATAATTTCTTTAATACATGTAATAGCGTTAGAGTGTGCGTAGTGGCGCAGTGACATATGTTTTTTTGTTTTTTTTTTCCGTTTAAGTGTTGCTTCTGTGGAGAAAATATTACGTAGTCATAGAGGGTCGAATGAGTCATCATTACATTAAATGAGGTCATTAAACATGACAATGACCCTCATTGTGGTTGGGGGGCGGATAATCTTAATTTTATCACAACCCACATACCATTCATAGCTTGTCTAGTCATACCCGTTATGGTAGCTACAAGAACCCGTCAAAACGTTCTGTCACACCTAAACGCACGATACACATAGTTTCCATTGATATCCCCGTTGGGATTCTCAACCGTTAAAACAGTAATCCCCTCAAGTCGACCACGTCCCTGTCATCCTGTTCATTAAATCCAATATCACCTTAGGGATTTTACCCCGTTATCAGTCCCGTCAAACACCCGAGCTGTAGATTTCGTTGTTGGCCTAATGATGAGTTTCTTTATGAGTGATTATAGGGATATCTAGTTATCCCATTTATAATATCTCACAAACCTAAGGGAGAGACTCACTACTTTTCTCAGTTACCATCTGTTTCTTTTTATCTATCTTCACCCTATCTTAATCTGTGAAGTCCTCTGCTCCCTAGTCGCGACCCCGACCCCCAACTCATCTATTTTACCAGTGCTCCAAAACCAACATGTCGAGAGTAGAAGGAGGCCGAAGTTCGAATCCCAAAAAGGAAATTCCATATGAAACATATGATCCCAGGGTCAAGGTCATGGGAGATGCCAAGGGAAAGGGTGAGAAATAGAAACTCCTCGACCTCAACCTGACTGACCAAGTACTGCTTCCTCAAATGAACATTAGTGTGTTTTGGGACTTTCCTGCAAAATCAATGGGGGGCATGTAGTTTGTCCCAAAACCAGACTTCATAAACTTGTTCAATTCCACCATTATGCACCTCAGGGATCTACCGATCTTTGGGACCACTTGTGAGGTTGCGTGGTGCACCAAATTTCTGATCAGGTGAGTGCACGACAGGAGATTATGGCTCGACAGAAGATACCCAATTCATGCAGAGGACATCCAACATCTCACTATATTTTCCCTAGAGGGTGCGGATGTATCTAAGGGATCCCATGGCCTGAGTAAGAATGCGAAAAAGAAGGGCGAAGTCATCCTATATGATACATTCCACACCCACAGGGGTAGATGCAGAACGAATATTGAGCCAATTCTACCAAAGACGGTCCAGAAAGCATGTTATGTTATTGCAAGTAAGGTCATGTGCTTGTAATATAAGGGAGAATTCACTTTATACACTCTCTCAGTAGCGGACTTTTGCGCAAATGGAGCAATGTTCAACTGGTGTAGCTACTTGTTAGAGGAACTACGCATTGCTTGTGAGAAATCTCAGGAGAAAGGAGGAAACTTTACCTATGGCTACCTTCTCATCAAGTTTTCAATGTGGAAGTGGCAGACACCCACAGGAAGATAGTTGGCACATGTAGACAAGGGGTGCCTTGCAAAAATGTTTGAACTTTGGCATTCAAGATCGGATTCATAGAACATGGAGTGCAACAACATGACATTCCTTAAGTGGTAAAACCATCTCATAAACACAACTCAATGGTTGCGCATACCACATGAGATATTAATCTCAACACAAGGAATAATATATCATTTGGGCTAAATTACTACTATACCTTTGTCTTGACGAGGCATGCGAAGCTCGAGGACTTCCACACAAGATCGCTACCCTTTTACCTTGAGGAAGAAGCCTTTGAAAAATAATTTATGTCATGGAATAGTTTTAAGCGCAACCCTCGCAAGTCATGTATGCACTACCTCTTGCCACTAGAGATATTGAAGAAAAAGGGGAAGCATGAAGAAGTAGGGCCGAGCTCTGGCACAATAGAGAATAAACATAAGGTTCAAATACTGACATATTTTGGTAGTTCTATCAGATAAGGACATCAACGAGATCCTAGCTTCTGCATTCATAGGAGATGTATCAATAAAGAAACCCCAAATAGGTGTTTCCACTACCAAATTCATAAACCAACATCCAACATCCACGACTTTACCTTGTCCTAGGGTAGCCACTCGTATTTCCTAGACTATGATTAATATCACAAATCATCTTGAGCCAGATGCCAATGCATACATGAGTCTCATTATTGAGCAAGCCCCATCACCACCACAAGATACCACCATTCCCTCACAGCTTAGTTCGCCCAAACCAATGCAATTGGATATCCCTGAAACCTCTGAGAAAGTGGAAGAGCCCACTACCTTGACTACTGTAGCCTCGAGCTAGCCAGTTGTTTTGTTGATACCAATTATGATCACTCTACCCTCAGCAGAGAGCCAACAACCAAAAGTCCCACCACTCACCCCAATACTACATGTTTCGGTTACCCAGAGTCCACTCTCAACGGTCAGTGTTGAGGTTCTGATGATCATAAGAAAGAATCCAAAATTTTCTCTACCAACAAAGACAGGAACACAACTGATTCAAACATAATAGAAAACACCATTCAAACAAAGAACATCATCACTGAAAGAACAACTGGAGCTAGTACTCCAGAATCCGCAACAATGCACATAATTACTCCAACTTTGCCTGGCAAAGATAGAGGTTCTCCCTCTACTTCCAATGGATACAAATATGAAACTCGCACAAAAATTTTGAGGTCCATATCCAGGGGAAGAAGAAGTGGAGACACTCTCAAAACACTCCATGTCTAGAAGACTTTCGCTTCAAGATAGATTACCCTTGGATGCTACTATTACATCCGATGAGTTCGCTCATTTTCCAACACCGCAACTAGTAGGCCTAATTAGAGCTTCTACTAACCAATTATAGAAAAGTATCCAACATATAGAAAGGGAAGCTAACTTCTGGAGGCTCAAACACGAAGAATGCAGGAGGAGCATTTGAAGATTCAAGCATAACAGAAAGTATAGAAAGTGAAGGAAAAACTAACGTAAACCTGGACAACTTTCATAAAGATAACACCTCAACTATTGGAATCTAGTGCATCGAATGAGCCAACATAATAGATTGAATTGGTTCAAGTAGCCTAGACTGAGTTGGAAGAATGAGGAGAAAATCTAAAAGTGTAGTTGCGGGAAAGCAAGTTAGAAGCCAAACTACAACCCTGAAAGTGAAAATAAAAATTGTAAAAGGTTATTTTGGAAGGAAACAATGCATGAATAACACTGCATAAAAGGACTACAAAGTGCACCACAATCTTCAAAGATATCAACGATTGGATGGGAGTAATCTCACGGTGCAACCAAACACTGGAGGACTTGCACTTAAAGATCCAATTCCTCAATGAAGAAGTGTCCAAATCCCTAGATTTGTTGGAACAACAAGAGAAGTTTGACGAAATTCAGCAAGTGGATAATGATCTAAATGCACTGTTTGAAGCTCAGACAATGGCCAAGAAATAAATTCAAGAATTTGGACCAGTAGTCCAAACTGCTTACGTATAGATGCATGAAGTGGATGCTATAGCTGACTCGGAATGGAATTCCCTTATTGCATCCAAGACAAAAGAGTTCACCATAGGAGAAACCTAGTAGTTTGTTGTTGAAGCTTCAGTTATTTCCAAGAAGTGGTAGGACAAAGTCGAGAACTTCCAAGAAGTCAGGAAGAAATCCCTAGAATTGGTACCTAAATTGGGCCCTTCGTTTGAAGGATCTAAAGAAGAAATAATTCAAGATGGAAGTTGAAGAAACCTGGAAGAATAATACAAGGACAAACAACAAGCCAACCCAGAGACCACGAAAGAGATAAATACTTGACTCAGGGTGAGTCAAGGATTGTGGTCGAGGCCTGCTGGGCCCTTCGTTTTGATGAAAAAAAGATGCATAAGTTACTTCATACCTTCATTTTGATGAAAAAAAGTTGTGTAAGTTACTTTAGAGCTTCGTTTTGTTTAACATAAGTTGTGGAATTCTTTTCAGAGCTGAACAACCGACCAAAAGAAGGAATAGAAAGAGAAGAAAAGGGAATGTGCAACATGAAACAGTTAGAAGGACAACGCAACACCAATTTTGAAGAAAGAGGTTACAACCGAATCAAGAAGAACAGGGAAATCTTGGGTTCTCAACCAATAAGCCTGGATCAGGTTACATGTATGGGATCAATATGATTGTAAAGGGGTTGCTGGTCATGGTTAAGATTAGGCAGTTTGGGAAAGGTCGAGTCCAAGTCTGAGTCTAGTTCGACTTACTATTGTTGTTATCCTAGCTAAATCATGAGATCTGTGTTAGGAACCATAATGATAATGTCATAGATTCATGTAGTATTGTAGGGTTTAAAATATAAAGGGACTGAGATAACCTTGTCTCGCAGTAGTGGAAAATCCCTTGATGATTATCTTTGGCATGACAAATTGTATATGTGACTCAAGTTGATATTGTATACTGAGAAGAGACCTGTTATATGATAATACAATGGGAGATCCAATTAAAAATAAAATATCATGTGTATTTAGACTTATGATTCTATTGAATGTTATGTTGTGTTATATTTTATGTATGGCATGCTTAAATTATTATAGCTTTCCTATGAATGTCAACGCAACTATGTTTCTCTATTCTCAGCTAGGAAATGTTCATAAATGCAACATGTTTAAACAATCTTGCGCAGGAATAATATGAATCTTGATATTTCGAGGATCTATCTGAGTATTCTGCTTACCCTTGCCTCTCTTATTTGTCTTGTTTGCGCTTTGGGTGAGACTTCTTCCCTCGCTAGAAGATGAAAATGCCAATGCACTAGACTACATTGGTACCTTTTGTTGGTAACTTGAGAAGAACCCTAGTCTGATCACTTTTGTGCCAACACTTATCCAAGAGAAGTTGTAGGATGAATGACTCAATTCTCCTCGACAATGGCACCAAAATGTTACCACAAGATTTGTACTTGTGCAAATCCCTCCACGATATGACAATCTCGTGTAACAATTATAGCTAATCATCATTGTCACATAGACTAGTACATCCCTTGTTTTAGTGAAGGAAAGAGGTCCAACATCATGAAAGCTTCCATAGTCACCTCAAGCGATAAAGTAGCATTATTATCCAAGCCTGTAAGCCCTATCTTGATCACTTATATGTGATCGGTTAGGTCTAGGAAAGTGGATGGTAGGATAATGGTTATACAAGGTAATTGGTTCATCTCTATTAGACAAGAAACATTACGATTCATATAATATTTGATTACTAATTTATAACACCTACCAATCACTTCTAAATTTTAGGTGGCAAGTAAAACTAATTGTTTTTCTAAAATCATAGCAATAAACCAATTTATATCATAAATGAGTATGTTATAACAACAATAGGAAAAACAACCCATAAAATTAGCAATTATATATTATAATTAAATTTTCAACAAGTACAACAATATCCAATTGCTAAATAGTGATTATGGGTATCTTTAGACAAAATATTAAGTAAGTATTCAACAATAATATCAAGCCGTAATGGTTGTAGACAACTCTTTATGACAAAAAAAAAAGTAACTTTTTTTTCCAATTGTTAGGGTAAAGTTAGTTAGCGAGGTAGGGAGGTTTATTGTAAATTTACTTGGGAGATGAAGAGAGTCGTTGAGAGTATTAATCATCATAGGAAATAAGACTAGTGTCGTCTACTTGATTGGGTAATGGATTCAGGAAACACTTTGAAATATGAATTAGATAGTCAAGGACATTGAAGCTATGAATCCTAAGGTGCAAGCCCTTATGGACCTTAGGATCAAAATCTACAAGAAAACAATCCCTAGGGTGAAAACCCTTATATACCCTAGGTTTCATTTTCTTTCTTCTAGAGCATCTAGTTCAAAGATCAAATGGACTTGTTATCGTACAGTTTGTAGATAAGGTTTAGGTAGCTTGAGTCAAGGCTTCAAACTGGCGTAACAGGAGCTTCCCCACCCACTGTCACCTCGATGGGGAGCTCTT
>JASDQU010107153.1:102938-113757 GCA_032191745.1 Picea mariana
TTTTCTGGAACAATGCAAACTACGATGTACAATTCTCTTTTTAAATGTAGTACCAAACAATCATTGACAATGTAAATTCACTATTCGTTCTCTTTCAATATTTTAATGCTAATATTTTCTGCATAAATGATTGCTTAAAAGAAAAAGACTTAAAAAAAAATTTTTAGAAACCAAAAAATAGGGATGGAACTAAGAAAAGGTAAGAAACCAATGAAAATAAAATACTCAACAAACACCCAAATTGATTTTTAAATGGAGATAAAAAATAAAAAATTGACAAGAAAAGGTCTCTTCAAATGCACATGGACAAAGAACTTTCCAAGCAGCAAGCAATCTAAAAGAACAATTAATCCCAACGTTTAATACAATCAAAGGCTTTTGACCAAACAAGCACTCATATCTCAGAATCAGAGATTATACCCTTGTTGATAAAAGGTCAAGAAGTAAAATCTGGGAAAAATGATTAAGAAGATTTTTCGATCTATGAAAACCAATCAACCACAAGATTTGAAGTCAAGAAACAGTCAAACAATGGCAAAAGAAGTTATTCCTAGGTAAACAAACAAATACGGGCATCAAAAAAGACAAGAAGACCTAATCCAAAACTTTTACAAATGAGTTTGTAGCCTAGTAGTGGGGTACAATGCGAAAATTAAGAATTCTCGCAGTCTAGACACTAGCAAGGTGCGAGAAGGTTGCACTGGACTGAACAGTAGGGTGCGGAAATTAATGGTTCTCATAGGCTATAGAGAGGTACCGTGTGATACTGTTTGTAATCAAAGAAAATTTGGAAAAAGGAAAAAAAAAATGAGTGAACTTCTAGGTCCAAAGAGTCTATATGGATCTCCCACGGACTCAGAGACTGGTTGGAAATGAAAAAGAGTAGGCTAAGAGAAAATGGCCAACAAAAAAACACAAAATGAGTCATATCCCCAGCGGAGTCACCAATTTTGTTATAGGATAAATCAGTATATGCGGACACTAATAGATCTCCCTAGATCCACCTAGATCTAGAACAAAACAAGACGGGACATGACGCTTTCCCTAAGTTACAATCATTGAATTTGTCATTGAAGAAGGAATAAGTGACATACCTTTAGATATCAATTCCTTATGTCTTTGTTGTCCCTGCTTCTCTTTGGTAGCCTTGTGATATCAGATCTACAACGACACAAATCGACCAAGGTGAAAGCAACAATAATACATTCAATGAAAACCTCAACATGTGATCAAGGAGTCATGTAATAAAATAAGAGTGATTTTATGGGAAAGGGACATGCCACTGTATTATATTAAATGAAAGTAGAATATATAACCAAATTGCCATGATGTCGCAAGATTCCTTTCGGTGGTCCTTCATTCCAACACACACACTTTCTCCACACTTGCATGAAGAAGATCCACTATGGCTTGATGGAAAAATGGAGGCCTTAAGCATCAATTCAAACAGTATTCCTCACACAATTCTGAACCTATTATTTCATCAATTCTCTATTCAATCTTTCTTAACCTCTTCCTTGAGAAACATTTCATTATATAGAAGAAGGAGGGATGGTTAAAGGGATGAGGATGATCCCACTAAATCTGAGAAGCCAGTAGGATGCCAACCATGTGAATGCCAACTCATTTTCTATAATATCCTCTTCTAGAACCTTCATAACCTCTTCTCCCTTTTAAGCTTTGAAGCAGGTTCGCACCCTGCTTATAGAGCAAATTGTGAACACCTCGCAATCCAAGTATAGAGTAGCCTGCAAGAATCCGGGTTTTCGCACCTACAATATATGCAGCCTGCGAACTCATCTTAAAAATATGTTTTGTAGAAGAAGACAACAATCACTTTTCTCAAGCAAAAGGTCCTTATGAGAGCCTGAACACATAACTGTAGAGACATCACCAGAGTGACCAAAATAATGTGTAACAGTAGGATTGGGGTCTGACAGGCTACCATATGCAGATATGATCGCCTAATGTTTAGGAAAACTTGTTCATCCAATATCCTGACATCCAAGTCCCTTTGAGGTGTAAAATCCAGGTAATCTTCCTGATTGATTTTGTTAAAAATATCCCCCAAATATGGGAGCAATACTTTAGATCCAGTGCTCACCTTCATGTCCCTGAAATATGGAGGTTGGGTAAATTGTTTCTTAGTGGAATTTCAGATAAATGAATCCATATTTGAAATGAAATCAAGTTTCCTTTCGATCCCCGGTGCCGACCCTTCGTCGATCTCCAATTCTTTCATTTTGAGTGTTCTTGGTGAGCACCTGGTTGCTGGCTTTCGCAAAGGAAATTTCCTGCACAAAACAAAATATTAAGCTACCAGCCAACTGAGACAATTGTTATTCTAAGCAATAAAATATGTAAACAATAAAGATCATGCTTACCTCTTTCTCCCAGGAAATAACTTGGGATTACTGGTAATTGAAGTTTCATAATGACATGTTACCTCTTCGATGCTTTCTCTCGTGCCTTCATCTGCTTGGGAGATCATCGATTTGCATATGGAATACTATGCTTGGGCACAAACTTCGTAGATTTAAAATATACCTACCTTGTCGCATCGAGTCTTAAATTCAGAAGTATAAGTATGATTTAGACAATCCATAACATAATCCACATCATCCCTAGGATTAAATGAAACATAAGCTGGTGGCACAGGAGCGTGTTACTTTTAGATTTCATTGGCGAATTCAAAATTTATTTTAAATTTGATTGGCGCACGATGTCGCGTTATTGGTTACATGAATCTCTTAATTGTCTAATGAATCACAAACCTCGTCCTTCACTTAGCTAGAGGTGCCTCCTCAAATCACCTGAGCGTTCTTCATACTTCAATGGAACTAGTATGATCGATATCGCGGATAAACAGGATCGTTAAATGGAAAACGCAGATCAAACAGGATTGTTGGCATTACTGGATGAATATTAGATCTAAAACCAAAAAATCGGTCTTCTAGCAATCAATCAGTAGTCAATGAGTGCATCGACGTCGACAGATTATTTTTTACGTTGTTTCATTGGTGCCTCTAGGAAAAAGTTCTGATGTTGACCCAAAATTCCATATAGTGTCGACGTGGAGGTGCTGACATGGAAGTATAGATATGACACGGGGAACATAAAAAGATGACGTGAATAATCCCAAAGAAATACGGACTATTTACGCGGAAAAACACGTGGTGGTTGATTTGACCCCTTGGGCGTGAGAACCATTTCTTTTCGGCGTCGATGATTTTTCTCTTGACATATGTTCCCATGCCCTCTCTTCCTTTCCACTGATGTCGATGATATATCAACGATCAGAGATCGACGATTATTGTTGCCTATGTTGACGGTTTACCTTTTGGTTTTCCTCGATGCCAACGGTACATCAACGATTTATAGATTTTTTTTTTACGTAGACCAAGATCGTCAATCGGCACGTGACTCTTTATAAAACAAATTTTAATTTGTGTGCAACTTAGTCTAATGCCACATTTACTTAGAGAAAAATGTCAAATTGTTAAACACACTTCAAACCAAAAATGAATGTGATCGATGATAAAATCAATAGAAAAACCATTGATCCCTACACAACTTCCTACATTAAGAAAATGACGAAGTGGTACCCAAAAAGAAAAAGAAAAATTCTCAAAGACTTTATTTTGGGTGTGTTGAGTGATGAACACGTCTTCCATCAAGTGGTTGAGTAAGGTGGGGATGCACTGTCCAAAGTAGGGGTTTTCTACCCATATGTGTGCCATCATGACCATATATGTTAAATGAAAGAGCATTTGCCCATTGTCTAAAGTCCAGACTATGTGAGAGCATTTGTCTAAATATGTTAAGTCATCAAATGACTCAACACTTTGCATCACATGTGTAATATCCCGCATATAAATGCACAACGTCCTAGGTAAAAGAATGTGGACTCCTTCAAGAACCAAGTCAAGTGAATCCAAATCCATCAAAGTTATGGAATCAAGTAAGACCTATGTTCATAAGGTATAAGAGTCATGAGATCATATAAAGTAGGTTGTTACTTAACATAAAAGCCACATAATCAATTCACATCAAGTATACCATTCAAACTTCACATTAACTCAATAATTTATGTAAGTTGGAAAGTTTAAGTATGGGAGGACCATCATCAGACCCTATTACGTGTGTCAACCAAATAAGGGAATAAAAGGCCAAAGTAGAGGGATACGTCACGAGGGAAGCAGGAAAGAAAAAACCCTTCAAGAGTAATTGTGATAGTGAAACGTTTTGGGCTTACTTCATGGCTTATGGAATTATTTAGTCCATTTCTATGAGTGCCTTTTTAGAGGGTGTGCTTTTGCTTTAGTACCCCTTTATAGGTGCTACATTCCAAACCCCTTATTTTTCCTTTTATCTTGTCGTTTCATTGGTTTGAAACTCCCCTTTATAAGGTTTCAAACATTAGCATTCATTTATTTGGGACTGAGCAAAAGGGATAGAACTGGAGTATGGATTGTGGCTTTTAAATGTTCTTTGTATACCATTATTTCTTTGTTTTATACCATTTTTATTTATCCTTTTTTACTATCAACTGCAATCAACCTCTATGCCTTTAGCCCCTCTTCTCATGAGAGAATGAACCATGACCAATCCGTGAAGTTTAGTTTTTAGGGACATAACATCCCTAACCCCTCACATAGGTAGAATAATATATTTTCCATGTAATAAAGGTTGTCATTAGTTAATAAGGCATATTTAATAAATGTGAACAAGTCAATGTAAGAAGACCTAATAAAAGATTATGCTTCTAGAAATATTTTCCTCTAGAATGCTCTTTAAAAGATAGATTTAGTATAAATAAGAGTAGGAGGAATGAAAAATATTTGTCTTGAGAATTATTGTAACATAGTGTCCCTCTGTTGGAGGATTCCCCATTGAAGAGGTGAGTGAACATTTGTTTCTATCAAAAAGGTATATTCTTTGGTGTGTTTCTCTACATCTTGTTCTTTTGCTGGTATTTTCTGCAGTATTTCTATTTTCTGCTTAATATAATAGATCTAGTACCTAACAAGTGGTATCATAGCACTTTCCTCTGTGGAAATTGTGGTATTTTTTTTCCAGGTTAGAGATGTGTACTTTTCGCATATTTAAATCATAATGATATGATGCTCGGTGGGTTAAAATGTGGTGGCGAAGAATACACATAGGAAATACAATCGATTTCAAGGGGTTTTCTAGAAACCAACATTTCACCTTGTTGGAAACCTCTATAAAACCTGTGGGTACCCTTCGAGTAGTACCACATCAGACATAATCTATAAACGATCATCACTCCCATGTATTGTCAGGTATATCCAGAGTCCCTTAGATCTCTTGAAAATAGCCCTAGATCAGTCGAGTGGCCGCCTGACTATTATAGTGACACTGAGAAAAACACTCGGGAAGACATTCTCTAGTACCTGGGTAATCGAGTAGTACAGATAAGGGTATGGTTAAGCCTCCTTAGTTGATTCCCTAAGATATTGGGTCGATTACTATGATTTTAGTATGCATGTATATTAGAGATTTATAGCATAGGGAAAACCGTTGTCTATAGGAACCCTGTAAACCCTAACTCATGGGAAAGAAACATAATAGAAAAGGAACAGATGCAATCTATTTTCAAGCAACCTTTCCTTCTACATTATGGTTGTGAAATTCCTACATAATTTTTCTTGTTAACAATTTGGCCATTCATCACTATAGTATTCAGGCCAGACTATAACTCTACAAAAGTACAAAAAAACATTATAGTGGTCTCGATGGCACCCTTATTCAGGACCTAACCCATTAGATTCCTCTCTTTGCCCTAATCATTTTTTTCCCATGGAACTGACCCCTTTTTGACACCCTTATTCGAGACCTATATCATTCAATTCCCCTCTTCACCCTAATCCTTGTGGTACCTATCACTTATCAATTTTTTTCTCTGGACCCAACCCCTATTCCCAACACGCTTATTTCCCACCTATTCCATTGAATTCCTCTCTTTTGACTAACCATCATGGTACCATTCACCAATAACCCCTTTTCTCTATGGACCCACTCACCCCTTTCCCTCCCCAATTACCCACACTCGTAGACAAGACTGGGATACTCACATAACTTCCTTGCACAAATTCAATGAGAAAAATAGGAATGATATCTATGACCTTACATCCAACATTGCTAGAATAAATTACCAGCTCTCCCAACTAGAAGAACTTTCAGTAGTAGTGAACCACTTGACCACCATGTGTCAGCAATCCCAAGAAGCAGTGAACAACTTGACCACACTATTTAAGAAATCCAAATATCCTTTCTCTTCTACAACACCTTATAACCTAGAAGGAATTGAATACTCCCATTCCAGGTCCTTTCATTCCAACCACTTTCAGAGGGACCTGTGTCTTCATAGAGTGGAGGTGAAAACATTTGATGGCTCGGATCCCATGGGTTGGGTCACTCAAATGGAACACTATTTCTCTTTGCACGAGATTATTGATGAGTTGGACAAACTTCGTTATGGTTTTCTTTATCTAGATATTGAACGATGGCAATGGTGGCAATGGAGAAAAAATGCACGCTAGGGGTATGTGGATTTCACACGATTTGTTGCAGATATTTATGAACACTTTGATACTGAAACCCACCATTTAGGTCATTTGACCAATTTGAAACAATATGGCATAGTGGAAGACTTCATAGAATCCTTTGAGCACTTTTCTTTCCGAACGAAGGGCATGTCAAGCGATTTTTTTAGGGAATTCTTTATCAATGTCCTAAAGGATGAAATATTTGTCAATGTACTAATGGATTTCCCCTAGACTTGGGTGGAAGATACTAAAACAGATAAGGAAGCACAAAACATTTTCCCCTCACAAACCACAAAACCCTCCTTTATTCCTCTCCCTAAACCTTCCAATCCCGCTCCTTATTACACTCCACTAAAGATCCAAATATTGACCCGGGTAGAAATGGATGAACACCAACTCAAGGGCCTTTGTTGCAATTATGATGAAAAATATTTTCCAGGCCACAAGTGTAAGGAATGAAATAATTTTATGGCGATCTCTCAGGATGTTTCTGATGAAGAGGTAGAGGTTCTCCCTATGGCAGAGATACCTGAGCCAAAAAATATTACTTCACCCTCTGATCCACCAGTAGTTGAATCGATCGTTTCACCAGGAATACCCTCATTGACTTCTCTTCTCCCCAAACCCTCAAGATAATTGTCTACATTAAGCATCATAACTTCATCATCCTAGTTTACAATGGAAAGAACCATAATTTTATTCATCGTTGCATTTCCCAAGAAACCAATTGTTATATCCGTGTAGTCAACAATTTTCAAATTATGATTATCAATAGAGTTTCCATGAAATGTGGTGGGCATTGTGAAAATGTGCATCTCCAAATTGGTTGGTACAACCTGAAATCTCATATGTTTTCTATCGATATGGGTGGTTGTGACATTGTTCTTGGCGAAAAATAATTAGTAGTGATTACACACTCTTAGTCCCATCCTGATGGATTTTAAGGAATTAAACATGCAATTTCAATAGGAGGGACATCAATATAAGTTCCAAGGAATCATAGTAAGCTCCCCTGAGATCATTAACTCCCATTGAATGGAAAATGTCCTAAAAAAAGGTCATTCGGGAATTATTATCCAACTCCATTCCATTCAAGCAATTGACACACCCTCTATGAATCCCAACTTTCAATATATCCTCTCCAAAAACCAAGTTGTTTTTTTCACTCCCTATGGACTTCACCCTTCCCATGGTGTTCATGATCATTCCATTCCTCTAGTCCGGGGCAATCTTCCTCCCAATGTTCTCTCTTATCATCATCCATTTTCCCAGAAGAATGAAATTGATAAAATTGTTCAAGAATTGCTCAACACATGTGTTATTTGTCCTATTACCGGCCCCTATTCTTATCATGTGTTCATGGTCCTCAAGAAAGAAGGAAATTGGCACATGTGTCCAGGATTTCTCACCCTCAACAAAATCACCATCAAAGACAAATTTCCCATTCCTTTCATTGATGATATATTGGATGAGTTGAGCGGTGCTCAGTACTTTACTAAACTTGATCTCCATTCTAGCTACCACCAGATACGTATGAAAGAGGACGACATTCCAAGACTGCATTTCAAACTCATGAGGGTCACTATGAGTTCTTTGTAATTCCCTTTGGCCTATGTAATGCTCCCTCCACATTCCAATGTCTCATGAATCATGTCTTCCGTCCTTTTCTCTGTCATATTTTCTTAGTTTTCTTTGATGATATTCTCATATATAGAAAAACTTGGATAGCCCATTTCACCTATGTCGATCAAGTTCTTCATCTACTCTCTCAACACCAAATTTTCCTTATACAATATAAATGTTCCTTTGGAGCTTCGGAAGTGGAGTACTTGGGTTATTCTGGCAGCAAGGATGGTGTATGAGTGGATCCTAAGAAAATTGAATCCATGCCGGATTGACCTTGCCTTGAAACTCTTAATATCTTGTGTGGTTTTCTGGGTTTAACAGACTATTATCGCAAGTTTGTTCAGAACTATGGAAAAATTGCAGCACCTCTCACTAATCTCCTTAAAAAAAATGTTTTTAGTTGGACTCCAACACTTGATCAATCCTTCCAGTCCTTGAAAGAGGCTATGTTCATGAATCCTATCATATCCCTTCCCGACTTCACAAAGAATTTTGTCCTGGAATATGATGCTTCAGGGAAAGAAATTGGGTCATTCCTCATGCAAGATGGTAAGCATTTGGCCTTCACTAGAAAAACAATTTCATAGAGACATCTGGGCTAATCAATCTATGAAAAAGTAAATTTTGGCTTTTCTTCTTGCCATGGATCTGTGTCATCCTTATCTCTTCAGGAAACATTTCCAAATTAAAACGGATCATCATAGCCTCAAGTATTTTCTAGAACAACGAATTTCGTCCCTGGAGAAACAAAAATGAGTGACCAAGATATTTGGATATGATTATGAGATCATTTACAAGAAGGGAAATGAAAATGTGGTTGCTAATGCTCTTTCCAGGAAGTACGAAGAAGAAGGGTCCCTATTTTCCCTCTCCTTCATTGTACCATATTGGCTCCAAGGTGTTTTCCAGGAATGGCTACAAGTCCCCAAACTTTCTCGTCTGATCCAACAATTTCAACACCACTGGCAAGCTTCTCCAGGGTACTCATAGCACATATTTAAGAAAACAGTCGCAACTTAAATCCATGATACTTTCTGAGCTGCATGCTTCAACCACAACTGGGCATTCAGGGTTTACCAAAACCTATGAAAGGGTCAAATGTTCTTTCTTCTAGGATGGTATGAAACAAGACGTCTTCACCTTTGTGGCTAAATGTGATTTCTGTCAATTCAACAAGGGAGAAACAACCGAATCCCCAAGAACACTCCAACCACTTTCAATTCCCCCTGCTATTTGGAGGTAAATTTATATGGATTTCATTATTGTCTTACCTAAATAGAAAAATACGTTAGTCATCATGGTGGGAGTCAATCATCTTTCCAAATATGCTCATTTATGTTCTCTTCAACACCCATTCACCACATCCAAAGTGGCTCAAATTTTCATGGATAATATCTTCAAACTTCATGGCATGCCTCATTCTACTGTCTCTAACAGAGATCAAATTTTTACCGATATTTTTTTACAATAATTGTTCAGGCTCTAGAAAACCCAATTACATCTTAGCACCTCTTATCATCCCTACATTTATGGCCAAATTGAATTTGTCAACAATTGTTTGGAAACATATTTGCAGTGTTTCACATCCAATAGAAAAAATCAGTGGACTGATTGGTTACCCCTAGGTAAATGGTGGTACAACACATTATGATACAACTACTCACATGACTCCTTTTGAAGTAGTCTACAAATAAAATACACCGTCGATTCTCTCATACATGCCAGGTGTCTTGAAAGTTCAAGAGGTTGATAAAAATATTACAGTATGAGAGGCCATTCTCCATACCCTCAAAGAAAATTTGGTCATGGATCAGAATTGCATGAAGCAACAAGCATATCAAGTTCATTCTGAACATCAATGTGTTGAAGGGGATCATGTGTTTCTTTGTTAGCAACCTTATAAGAAAAATTTACTCAAAGATAATCATTGTTAGAAACTTGCTCCCAAATTTTATGGCCCTTATACATTTCTCAAGCAAATGGGGCATGTGGCCTACCAGTTAGGTCTGCCTAGTCCTTCTAAGCTCCATCATGTTTTTCATGTCTCGTGCTTAAAGAAAGTGATTGGAAGTAAGTGCCAAAATCAAACCAGTCTCCTTAAGTTGGATGAAGAAGGTTCCATTTGGTTACAACCACAAGTAGTCTTGGACCAAAGAGAGCGTCGTCTCTGCCAACGCACCATCAAAGAAGTGTTAGTTCAATGGAAAGATGCATCTCCAGAGGATGCCACCTGGGATTCGACCACCATTCTGCAACAATTTCCTCATCTCAAGACTTCAGGACAAGGTTGTTCTTCAAAGGGGAGGGCATGTTAGGGACCTAACCTCCCTAACCCCTCATGTAGGTAGAATAATATATTTTCCATGTAATAAAGGTCAACATTAGTTAATAATGCCTATTTAATAAATGTGAACAAGTCAATGTAAGAATACCTAATAGAAGCTTTCGCTTCTAGGAAAATCTTCCTCTAGAATTCTCTCTAAAAGATAGAACTAGTATAAATAAGAGTAGGAGGCATGATAAATATTTGTCTTCAGAATTATTGTGATATAACATTTCTCTGTTGGAGTTTGCCTCCTCGAAGAGACAAGTGAACATTGTTTTCTATCAATAAAGGTATC
>JASDQU010107154.1:36982-56964 GCA_032191745.1 Picea mariana
GAATATGTTCATTCTTTGTTGGAATACCTATGTTTTCGAACATGGTATCAGATCATGTTTGAAGACCCGCTTCTGTTGTAGATCGATATCATGAAGCCGAGTTTCCTCATCTCCATTTTCTGTCACTTTCATACATTTATGGGATGAGAGGATTCTTCCATTGCGTATGGAGCACACGTTTCAGTTGGGAACACTTTTCGTTTCAATCGAAATTTTTTTCGTTTTCCCAATATACGGCCATTACAGTCAGATCCGGAGGTATAAAGCCTGAATACACATTTTTAAAATTTTTTGCAAAGTATTATTTTTGTTTTATTTAGGTTTTATATTATTTGTTTCCTGGTTGCTACTCTTTTAGATCTGCATATGCTCTTTTCCCCGCACCCTGTGTGATCTCGGCAAATCGGAAACAGATAGGAAAAGATGCATATTCTGGGTAAGCTAACCGAGATCTAACCCCTGTTGTCATCGAGAAGCGAATTTTTTTTCTTGTGTGAAAAGAGGTTTTTTTTAGCACGCTCTCCAAAGATGTCGACAACAACAACAACAATCCTCTTGCGAAACAATACAATATGTTTTGCTAGACCATTTGGTTAAAATTTTCCTTATTAAGTAAGAGGTATTGAGTTCAAGTCTCTCTTTTGTTATGTTTTTTTGAAAAAGTTCATGCTAAAATTGTAAAGTGTATTTCACTTCAAGTATAAAAGTGAATCACTATAAGTATCTTTAATATTTTATTTTAGAGTTATTTATTTTGCATGAAGTAACTTCATTGTAAAAGTGACCCCCACTTCTCTTTATAAAAGTGGGTCACTTCATAAAGAAACTTACACCACCACATGGTCCTTTGGTTATCGTTTATGCCTTTTTTTAAAAGGGCATAACTCTCACATCCAGAGTCCATTTTCAGTGACGTTTTTTTTTTTAACCGCCCAAATTTTCGAGATATTTTCATCTAGAACATCAGTTTCAATTTTTAAATCCATATTATCTACAGATTTAATATGGCTTCTTCCAATAATCTTTTGCTTACTAGCACCAACTACTTCCAATGGAAATATCATATGGAATATTTATTAAGAAGTAAAGGCTTGTAACGGATTGCCTTAGGAAAGGAAAAATCACCCACCGATGATGATAAGAAAGTCAAATGGGATAATAGGAGTGAAAAAGCACGTGGACTAATAAAAATGTCCATCTCTCATGATTTAAGGTTCCACCTTAAAGAAATTGATGACCTCGAAGAAGCTCGGGAAAAGATTAAATCTGTGTTTGGTAAACTTAATATTATTCAAGCAAAACAGTTAGAAAATCAAGTACTGACCTTAAGTCCAAGTGATTTTTCTTGCCTTGGAGACTATCTATATAAGTTTAAAACAATCATAATTTTGTGTGAAGAATGTGAGATAAAAATGGAGGGAGAGTGTTGCATCTATCTTATTCTTTCTAAGTTAGGTAGTGCATATTCTGTGTTTGTATCTACCTTTTATGCCATGAGAGAGGCTCTAGGGAAATCTTATCAAAAAATCACTCTTGAGTCATTTTGTGTTGCTTTGATTAGAGAGGAAGATAAGATTTTACAACTTGGAGTGATCGACACTGTAGGTACCTATAACAAAGCCTTAGTTTCCCAGCAGAAAGATAAACCCAAGTATCCCAAGAAGCAACATCCTCGCTACAACAACAAGCAACATAAGGGTCCCAAACCCTCTCAGATAGCTTCAGCTCCTAATGGTGACAAAGGAGAAAAATATAAAAATAAGAAGACTGACAAACATTGCAAATTTTGTGATAAAGATGGTCATGATGAGTCCAAATGTTTCAAGAATATGGAAACTTTAGAAGCAGTGATGAAGAAGCACAACATCAATATTGATTCTACTACTACTTCTTCTTCTCATGGACATGCCCTTTCTACTTCTAGTTTCTCCTTCAATACAACTTCTACTTCTTCTTCTTATGAGTGGCTTATTGATTCTGGAGCATCTTATCATATGGCTAAGGATAAATACATATTTTCTTCTCTAAATGAATGTAACACCAAGAAAATATTTGTTGTGATGATAGATATCTTAGTGTTGTCGGATATGGAACAGTTCAAGTAGATAATGGTCATTTCAATGATGTACTAAGTGTTCCAAGTCTTTCTTGTAACCTTCTATTAGTATATCAAATCACTCATTTAGGTGAAGGTCAAACCGTAGATTTTTCACCTCACCAAGTTGTAATCAAGGATCTAAAAGATCCTAAGCATGTTCTTGCAAATGGATATGCCGATGATATTACCAGGTTGTAAAAGTTTGACAACTTTGGGTGATCATATTTTTCATCAGTTTTTTTTGCTATCATCCAGGTGGATATCGGTGGCCACCCACCTTTTCCAACTGGCTCAAAACAATTTTTTGGCAATTTTGGTAATTTACTATTTTTAGCAGTTTTAACTTTCGGGGCCATTTTGAGGGCCTAAATGCAGGTTTTTAGGGATAAATATTCTCAATAATAGTCAAAGTATCCAGTTGATCCCCTTAAATGAATCTCCTCGATGATACCTTTCAAACGAGCTATCGTGCGTCCCAAATGGATATCGTATGCCAAAGTTACGCCCCTGGGAAGTTGATACACCAAACTACCCAAAACAGGGTCCACAAAACTGTTGGCTTTTCATATTCTGGGGCTAGGGTTTTGGATTTTATTTATGATAAAAAAATCCTTTGGAGCCTCATTGTAAAATCATCTTATTGTGAATGCGAGTAGCAGACACATCTCTTCTCAGAGATAAGATGCCACCATTCTAGTGAGTCTTGTTGATATTATGGTAGTTGCGGGAGGTATTTACCTCCACGTGTAAACCTGACGAGAATAGAATATTTTGGGAAGAAAGAAGAAACCCTAATTGATTGGTTATTAACCCTAGAATATAAGCCGGCTCAAGGGAATGAATTGTATTAGGTTATTAGCCTTCAAGAGAAGAAGTCGGCTAAAAGAAATAATATATACTAAAGAATTAGTACCCAGAATGAGAAGTCGACCCATGTAGTCTGCCAGATTTAGTATAAATACAAGAGGCCAGTATTCATTCTGGTAGGCATTCTTAGAACTGCAGAGCAAACTTATGTTCACTGCAGTTGGGCAGTTTTGTGCATAATTTTGGAGGAGAGTTGTTGTTGCAGCTAGCATATTTCTCTTTGGCTTAGACTATCTCTTGGTTATGGTTTGGACTATCTGATCAGCTCTTATTTGGTGCGCTATCCTTGGAGAAAGGTGTTATACCCTTTATTTTCTATCTATCTTATGCTTTTCTTCCAGAATGATTCTTTGTCAAGGTTAAGGTGCTTGGAGGGTGGCTTCAGCCTAAGGTTGGGTGACAATAGTGATATTGTCTATGGTTAAATGAGCACATCCATTATATTCTAATAGGTTATGGGCCCACACCTCCTTCATTTGGTCTAACCACTGGAAGGGAGCATAGCCATAAGGATACTAAGCTCGTTGAAGAACTGTCACTTGGGTTTATAGCAGGAGCAGTTACTAAATCATTGCCGCTAGGGTTACTCGTAGGTGCAGTTGCAGAAACCCTAACCCTCTCGTTGAGGCACCTTAATTGAATGAATTGACCTAATTTCTATATAGACCAATGTTCCCTAGCCTAGCACATCTCCTGGTACTCTCAACAAGCCAAGATGTCAAGTTTGAGTTTTTGGTCAAATCTAAGGTTGACCAAGTCACAAAAGCCATGACTTAGTCTATGAAGTCAGAAAACAAGTTAGATGGAGCTTCTAACTTCATAGCATGAAATACAAGGATTGATCTCATCCTTGCCAAGAATAAAGTGTTGGATATCGTGAAAGGAAATATCGTGGAACCAGATTTTGAAGAAGGAAAAGAGAAAGAACCACATAACGTTGTAGTTATGGAAAAGTTCAAAGACGGTGATATCAATGCCATGAGTATCATAGTGGACTCTATAAAAGACCACTTGATACCCTACATCTCCCATCTTGACTCATCAAAGAAGATGTACAATGCCCTAACAAACCTCTTCTCAGTCAGAAACATTGGACAAGTAATGAGTCTGAAGAATGAGCTCTGTGACATGAAGATGAATGATGATGACAACATAACATCATACTTTGTGAGAATTTCTTAGTTAAGAGATAATCTACAAGCTATTAAAGAGATCATTTTAGAGAAGGAACTGGTAAACATAGTACTCAATGGTCTTCCCAAGATATGGGATGCATTTGCCACAAGCATGAACACAAGGAAGGAGTATCCTACATTTGAAGAACTTTGGACTTGATGTGCTCAAGAAGAATCAAGGATCAGTGAAAAAGAGAAACCTCAAAAGAAATACGATGATCAAGCATTCACAGCAAGATTCAAGAATTCCAGGAACAAAAGGAAGTTTGAAAAGAAGCCAAATCAAAAGAAGGATATGTCAAAAATACAATGCTTCAACTGTCAAAATATGGTCACTACAAGAATCATTGTCTCGAGCTAAAGAAAAGGAAGGAGACACACGAAGCATCAGTTTCCGAAGAAAGGAAACCCTCAAGGAAGACCAAGCAGGATAAAGCAGACTTCTTCCTCTAAAGACAAGGTAACAATATTCTTCATAGTTCTTGTACATATATTGTTTGCATAGTCTCTGTAAATATCATGTATATCTATCTCTTAGAAGACAATATGTTCCAAGAAGAACTATACCTATGGAAGAACAACAAGATAAGGATTGCTACAAGTCAGACAATACACATGAAAGGATGAAGTACATCAAACAAATCATGTGGAAGTTATTGCATAAGTAACAGCTGCAAGATAAGCCGAAATCAACAATCAAGAAGAAATTGGAGAAAGACTTATGAAACCTTGCAGAAGGCAATAAGGATGTAGACAAAAGCATGGATTATGCTTGATGGAGGGAGCCAATTATATACTTCCAAAAGAAAAACATGCACTCATACATGAAGAAAGGATTAGGAGGGAGCTAATCCTATGATCCATTGAATATGATGAAGTATATATCCATGGTAGCAACCATGAAAAGTAGTACGTGTTCAGTTTGACTTCAAAAGAAGCCTTCTTAAAAAATAAGGCTTAAAGTATCCCTAGTTGTCCATCCACATCCATGATCCTATGATGAAACGAAGAAGTTTGAATCTTCAGATCATGGAATCTATAGAAAACTCCATAGACCTAAGAGCTAAAGAAAAAAAAACATGAGGAAGAACATGAATATTCCAAGAAAGAAAGAAAATCTAGAACAACCAGTCATTGTTTCAAGAATCACAAGACTACCAGCCTGATACGAACTCATTGAAATCATTCAAGCAGAGGAACTGAAAGCTGTGATAAAGAACAGTGTATGGAAGACTTGTGAATAAAATAATTGCGAGATCCAGGACTAGAGGTTCTCCCAGATGGAGGGACAAGACTATGATGATTACTTGTTCTAGTAAATCAGACATACCTCTACATGAGTCATTATATCATCCACAATATCCATGGGTTGGATTTTTACATCAGATGAATGCAAAGACTCTTCTCTAGAGCAATTGAAAAAAGAGCGTATGAAGAGCAACCTCAAGGCTTTGAGGTATACCAGAAAGAGACCCTTGTATGTAGATGGAAGAAGAAAACTTGGTGGAGAACCTCCAATGCACAGCAGAAGCATGATGAAGACTTTCTATAACAAAGATATTGTATCAGAATGGTTACTCAGAAGTTGAGGATGATGGATTTCCAATCCATGACAAAGATCTCATGATGACAGAAGAAGTGCCACTTGGATATGCTCTAGTTTGACCCTTGCCACAATGTTGTGAGCTAGTAGGAAACAAAGAGGAATCCAACAATGATATAATTTATTGATCAAAGATATATGAAGCCTTCAGAGAAAACCAGTGTTCCAGAAAAACCGAAGTACATTTGAAATCAAGCATTACATTCTCCATGATGAAGTCTAGAAAGGATAAAGTGGATCTCCAATACATATCTCCACAGATGAGCAGATAATAAGACATTTTGGCAAAGCTTCTGTCCGAGATGAAATAGCTTGTGTACTCAAGCTAGAGCTCGTGGAGATGACTTCCTTATTTAAAAACAAAGAGATGACTCCTAGGTTGGGAGGGAGCACTGATGTGATATTGATTTATAGACAGTCATTTTTCAGTTCGGAAAATGGTCCAGGATGAGCAGTTCCTTTCCAGTTCGGAAAGTGGTTTGATATTTCTGATGGACAGGCATTTTCCAGTTCAGAAAATGGTCCAAATCGAATGGTTATTTTCATAATTAAAATGGTTTGATGGTTTTCTGATGTACCATAGACAACGATTTCCCATTGTGGTTAACATGGGGAATGGTCTAGGACAATCTCTCTTCTCGAGGGTTACTCAATAAGACTAGTCCGCCTCGTCGGACAGTCATTCTTTCGAAGCTCACATTTGTGAGCAGTTTCAAAGAATGGTCTATTTTGGAGGTTGGTGCAGGACAGTCATTTCCTTTGGAAATGGTCTGGATAGTCATTCCCTAGGGCATATTCATTATCTCTAGGTTGCACTTTGTTTAGTGCCAAAGGAATGGCCTAGATAGATGAATGGTCTAGGTTCAACAATCAGGGATAGGAATTTCTTAAGGCATACTCATTCTCTCTAGGGTGCACTTTGTTTAGTGCCAGAGGAATGACCCAGGGTGGGGAATGGTCTAGGTTCATAAATCGGGACAATTATTCTTCCTTGCTTGAGAAGAATAGTCTAGATAGCTCATCATTGATGTTTTACCTTCTGAGGGTAGATGCTCTTCCAAGATCTCACAAATGTGAGTGGAAGAATGGCCCAGATGATTCAATTTATATCATAACAATGTTTTATGTGCAGATTGATATCAGATGATATGATTGTTATGGAGACTGCATGTCTCCGGACAATAGATGTATACTACTGTGGTGGATGTGTTCCACTGATTGTGACTGTATGCCACTGATCAAGTATCTGTGTGCTACTTGGTGTGGTAGTGTACCACTGGATTCTTGTTGTGTGCTACTATGGATAGACACAGTTGTGTTCTATTCAATGACATTGTTCCAATTGTCTTGAATACTATCAATAGTGTTGGAAATGATAATCAGAGGACAGAGATTTCCTAGAAAGAAAATGGTTCAAAACATTTATTCTTCTAGGACATATGTCTAAATTAGAAGAATGGCTCTTGTGTCACTCTGCGATGTCAGTGACTTATCCAGCATCATGTCTAATTAATCAGATGGAGTATGGTTTCGAGAGATGATGCAACTGATGACACTGATAGTGATGATGGTGCTCATGATCTAGTCATGAGATAGTATATACGACTATGTTGATGCTACTGGGTAAATGGTATGTTTGTGCTCAAGACCATTACCTTCAAATAACTCCCTAGCTAGGAGGGAGTGTTGATATTATGGTAGCCGCGGGAGGTATTTACCTCCACATGTAAACTTGACGAGAATATAATATTCTAGGAAGCAAGAAGAAACCCTAATTGATTGGTTAATAACCCTAGAAGACAAGTTGACTCAAGGGAATGACTTGTATTAGGTTATTAGCCTCCAAGAGAAGAAGTCGGCTAAAGGAAATAATATATACTAAAGAATTAGTACCCAGAATGAGAAGTTGGCCCAGGCAATCTGCCAGATTTAGTATAAATACAAGAGGCAAGTCTTCATTCTAGAAGGCATTCTTAGAACTACAGAGCACACTTTTGCGCACTGCAATTGGGAAGTTTTGTGCACAAGTTTGGAGGAGAGTTGTCGTTGCAGATGTTGTAGCTAGCAGATTTCGCTTTGGCTTGTACTATATCTTGGTTATGGTTTGGACTATCTAATCAGCTCTTGTTTGGTGCACTACCCTTTGTTTGGCTATCTAGCCTAGGGTTTGCTTCCAGAATGATTCTCTATCAAGGTTAAGGTGCTCGGAGGGTGGCTTCGGCCTATGGTTGGGTGACAATAGTGATATTGTCTATGGTTAAATGAGCACATCCATTATATTCTAACAAGTCTTTCACTCTCTATTTTTACAGTCTTTGTACATTTTCTCTCATTAATACAAAATTGTGTATACTGTATCTCTGTGTTTATGGTTGCATCTATGATACATTTATGTTATAGTATTGTATATCTGAGATATCTATGTACATTTATTTATTATATCTTTGCTCTCATTTTCGTGCCGAAAATAATTCAGATCAATGGTATCAGAGCAGGCTGTTCTTAATTGTTTTTCAGTACATGTCCCCGACGAGGTCCGAGTATAGAAAGTTGGATCTTGAGCTTGTCTCCCTTGAAGACAATCTCTCTCACACATCCAAGAAACCCTCCATGGTGGAAGAAAATAAAAGTGAGAGAGCAGATGATTCTATTAATCTATTGCTTGAGCAAGCTCTCATGTGTCAGAGGGACAAAATGATGGAGAATTTTTCTCACATCCTTCAACGCCTGTTGATAACAACATGTGCGTCTTCATCAAGTGGACACTTTGGAAGTACCTCTCCTTTCAGGGTACAAGTTAATTTTGATATTCCCATATTTGAAGGACGGATAGATGCAGATGCCTTAGAAAAATGGTTAAATTTGCTAGAAGGTTATTTCTCTGTTCATAATTTTTCTGACAAGGAAAAGATCACCTTCGCACTCCTTAAGGAATCCCCCATGTCAAACATTGGTGGGAAATTTACTAGGATAAAAGTTCCATAGAAGAGTCTAGAATATATGGGGTTGAGCCCACTTGGGAATTATTTGTGGATGTAGTAAAGGAACAATATTACCCTGTTGGAAACTATGAGGACCAGTACATGAGATGGACCACACTGCGGCAAGAGAGGGGCCAAGAAGTTTCGAAGTTCACCAATACCTTTCATAACTTGTGCACCAAGCTGGGTATCAAATACTCCGAATGACATTTGGTTATGAAATATCGTGGGGCTCTACACAGATAGATCCAAACTGAAATAGATTTTCTAGACATATCATCACTCAGTGTTTCTTATCGATATGTTGTTAAAATCGAGTAGAAATTTAAGCACCAGAACAAATGGGAGTTTGGGTCTGCAAAACTTCAAAAGACAAAGTATGATACGTCCCTAACAAACAGTCTTCTGAAAATCAGTCCAATCCACAAGAAAAGAAGGGTCACGGGAAGACAAAAAAGGGCACCGGAAAATGGTGCGATTTTCACAAAAGCCCCTGGAACAACATTGATCAATGTCACTAAAAAAAATCATTGGTGGCCGAGATCAAAGACAAGGAGATGAAACCTGATTCATAATTTGATTCTAAAAATACTGGTAAAAGGTAGATCATAGACCCAGACCCCACTGCTATTGTCGCGACTGCAACAATTCAACTAAAAGAACCAACAGATCCTGAAGATGGGGAGTGCCTTTTTCATTCACAGATGTGGGTGAAGGGTACCTAGCTACATTTTATTGTTGATAGTGGAAGCCAGAAGAACCTCATCTTAGCAGAGGTCGTCAAACAGTTGGGATTATCGACAACACCAAACCCGCAGCCATACAACATTGGGTGGCTTCGCCAGGGACGAGATCTTCATGTCAGCCAATAATTTTGATTGTCATATGGAATCCAACCCTTGAAGGATGAGGTATTATGTAATGTTTCCCCACTGGATGTCAATGATGTTCTCTTGGACCAACCATATATGTGGAAGCGCAATGTTGTTTATGAGTCTCGACCCCACAATGTCATTGTTTCTCTGGGGGGTCATCTCTACAAAATACGAGAGGTAGTTATGACTACTATTCCACCTAAACAGTGCCGCAAGGTAGTATCTCATACTACAAAATTCAACTTCTTCACAATCTGTTGAAAAGGTGAACGAAAGGATACTGCAACCACTACAGCCTCAGCCCAAGCACCTTCTATCCAACAGAAGAAGGTCAAAAAGATTGCAGAAAAGTGTAAATATTCCTTCTACACACAGGCATCTCATGTATCCAGAATGGTTAAAAAGGCCCAACCCTTCCAGCCACAGGTTCGTGACAACCTTCAACAAGCTAAGCAATGCAACTTCTTCAACAAGGCAAGCAGCTCATCAAGATGCAGATTCAACAAACGCTTTTCCCTCTCCCTTGGGCACTCAACACAATGGAGACCATTGCTTCCTAAGGAGGGAGCATTGATCCAAGTGGATATCGGTGGCCACCCACCTTTTCCAACTGGCTCAAAATGGTTTTCTTGGACTAAAATTAAACAGATGTAAGTCACTTCCGTGTATTTTGCAGTATAGCATGGGCTCACATTACTGATGAAAAAAGGAAAGCATTGCAGCCTAAAAGTTAGAAGTGCATATGTTTTGGTTATTCTGAAGATGTTAAAGGTTATAGACTTCTTCAACCACATTGTAATGAAATTATTATTAGAAGAGATGTTAAATTTGATGAAAATCTCTTGGCCTGTGAGCCTAATTCGACGGTTGTGCCTTCTTCGGCCTGCGAGCCATCTTCGGTGTTTGTGCCTTCTTTTTTTCCCATTATAGTTTCTTCTTCATATGATGACAATGAGGATGAAAATCCACCTCCGTCTGATCACCTTCCTCCAGATGATTCCTTTGAACCTGAACCAACACCAATTCCACTGCTTCCTAGATGGGTTTGTTCAACAAGAGAAGTAGTTGGTGGTCTTGTCGGTGATCCTTCATATCAATGTTGAACACGTTCACAGTTCTAGCGAGTCTATTCTCCTTTGGCTCAAGTTTGAGAGACTCATGATCCAGAGAAATTTGCAGAAGCTTCAGGCCATCCAGATTGGGATACATCAATGAATGAAGAGTATCGTTCTTTAATTTCAAACGATACTTGGGATCTTGCACCGCTTCCAAATGGAAGAAAAATTGTCATATGTAATGGGTCTACGGAACTAAGTATGCATCGGATGGAAGTGTTGAAAGACACAAGGCTCAGCTAGTTTCCAAAGGATTTTCCCAAGTTGAAGGAATTGACTATAATGACGCCTTTTCCTCTGTATCCAAAATTAATTCCATCTGCCTTGTTCTTGCCCTTGCTGCCTCACATAAATGGGAGGTCCATCAGATGGATGTTAAATCTGCCTTCTTGCATGGAGGTTTGCAAGAATAAATCTACATGGAACAACCTCTTGGCAATGTCCAAAATGACTCTAGCCTTGTTTGTCGCCTTAAGAAATCTCTTTATGGTCTTAAGCAAGCTCCCCAAGCTTGGTATGCCAAAATGGACAACTTTCTTATTGACATCAGATTCTCTAGATGCCATTCTAATCCTAATGTCTATACCAAGAAAGTAGGAAGCCATATCATAATCCTTGTCCTTTATCTTGATGACCTTATCCTTACTGGTAGTGACTCAAAACTTTTAAACCATGCTAAAAACAACCTTAAGAAGAAATTTGAAATGACAGACTTAAGATTTTTGCACTATTTTCTTGGCCTCCAAGTTTGGCAAACCAATGAAGGAATTTTTCTTTCCCAGTCTAAGTATGCTTGTGACCTTCTTTGTCACCTTCACATGGATGATTTTAAACCAGCCCCTTCTCCCTTCCAGTCTGGAGTCAAGATTATTGCCACTTGTACTTCTCCTGAAATTGATGTCACCCTGTACTGTAAATTAGTTGGTAGCCTCTTATACTTGACTCATACCCGTCGTGATCTTTCCTTTGATGTTGGTCTTATTTCCCGGTATATGAAAACACCCCGTGAAAGCCATTGGAAAGCAGCTAAAAGTATACTTCACTATGTTCATGGTACAATTCAGTTCAGGATACATTACAATTTAGGGGGGACTCCTTTATTGGTTGGTTTCACTTATTCAGATTGGGTCGACAACCCTAATGATCAGAAGTCTACTACATGTTATGTTTTCAGCCTTGGTTTAGGACCTGTCACTTGGGCCTGTAAGAAACAACAGGATATTTCACTTTCTTTAGTAGAAGGAGAGTACTGAGCAGTGGTAAATGCCAGTCAGGAAGCCTTATGGCTTCGACGAATCCTTTCAGAATTTGTATTCTAGCAGCAGCATCTGACCAACCTTTGGTGCAACAATCAGAGTGCCATCAAGCTCGCCAAAGACCCAGTTCAACATCATCGTAGCAAACACTTCAAGCTACACATGCACTTCATCAGAAAGCTCATTCATGATCAAGTTATTGAAGTTCTCTTTTTCCCTACAAAAGATCAATTTATAGATATTTTCACAAATTATCTTACAGAAGCGAAGTTTTCCAAAATTTGATCTATGTTAGGAGTTTAGGAAGTTGTCATTAAGGGAGGATATTCTCTAATGCCTCCTTCCTTCTTCTATTGTGTGAACATTGTAAATCCTTCAATCCTATCCCAAGTTATTCTTAAGGAGGGATGTTAGGATATTTAGACACTTAAGAGTTAGTTAAGATCTACTTGGTCTAATGTGTCATTAGGTAAAATTGTGTTTCTTAGTGTGTTTATTTAGTATTCATTAGTATGCATTAGTATGCATTTGTAGCTAGTAAATCCTACGGTCACAATATGTTCCCAACATAGAGTGATCCGACGATTCATACTCTCCTTGATCTTAATGCCCATTGATCCATGGCTCAACACCTGATTAGTCCATGATCTCTATTTAAAGAGCATTGAGGTTCATTTGTTGATGATCGATTGTGAGAAACTCTCTTGTGAAATCTCTCTGTAATCTTTTTCTTTTGCATTAATAAACTGCTCCAAGTGGTCGCATTGGTTGGGGCCATGGATGCTTCCCTGAAGGGATTTTACCACGTCAAAACATTGGTGTGTTGATCTTTGATTTGGTTGTGTGATTAGTTACTGAAGGTGTTCTTCCTTTGTTGGAATACATGTGTTGTCGAACAATAAGTCCCTGTTTTTCTCTACTGTATTTTTCCTACTAATCTATTGATCCATTGGTAGCATTATGTTGGTCATTATTTGATTTTCATGGTTCTAAGTTTCTAGTTCTTTCTAACATTCATTTCTTAGTTGTTTTATTTTATTTCTTTTTTTATACATGTCTTTGGCTTATCTAACCCACTCCAAAACTTATGTCTTGTCTAGCAGGCTCATCTAGACTTGCAAGTGTTGTTGTTTTTCTCACTCAAGGGACAAAACCAACACAACAAATTGGCGACCATACTAGGGATCAATATAAAATCCCTCCCTATTTGAACTTAGAGACCACTTCATTTTGATTGTTTTGTCTTGCAAGTACCAAAACCGGCCTAGCCCAACCTACCGAAGTCAAAATTCAGAGCTGGGGAAGGAGTATTTCACTTGGAAATTTTTCCCACGATGTGTGACAGGAAGTGAACGGATTTTGCTACCCACAGACGCGCACTGTGAGTGAAATAGACCTCTTTACATTGTGAATTATGCTCATTGTGCTCCCTCTACGTGCTTGTCAGATTTGTAACCCGTCCATAACTCCATTTTTTTAAAATTGTAAGGGTTTTTATAAAGGTTTGAGGACCCCTAGCCTTCAGATTTTTATTTTCATGCACTTTGTAAGGCAACTACACTCCACCTAGAGTCCTTTCCCATATTAAAGGTTAGCTAACATAGGCACTTAGTGGGTAAAAAGAACCAATATTCTCCTCTTTTGCTTTGTTGCCACATGGATGGCTTATTTGGCTTGTAAAATTTTAAGTTGAGGTTATTGCTTTCATACATAAATCACTTAAATTGGGACTAGAAGTTAACTTTGACCCTCAAGTATGCTCTTCCCTCGCAGCCTAGTGTGATATTGGGAATCAGAAAAGTGGTTAAAGGGACATTTCATCTCCCTTAACAAAAATATTTAGGAGAGGACAAAGCCCCCTAGGGTTCCTCTTAGTTTTTTGAAATCATCTTAAAGTTTTGTAAGGGCCCATACATGCCCACATGTTGCAAACTTAGGATAGTTTCTTAAAAATTGTTTTCTCAGTTTACATCACAAATTTAGAGAAGTTTAAAGATCAAAGTAAAGGTCCCATACATGCCCACATGCTTTCAATATAGGATAGCTTCAAATATTTCTTAGTGTAAACAACATTTAGGAAGTTTAAAGGATTTGTAAAAGGACCCATATGTCCACATTGCTAGTTCTTTAGGGATTTAAATATTCCGTAAGGTTGTACCAAAGACACATAGTAATCTAGGTAAAGAATATTTGTAAGGACCACAGGAAGTCCACATGTTGCAATCTCACACTTAACTTATTAAAATATTGGCACACTTTTTCACTTGCTTGCACACAAAGCCGCTCCTCACACACATAATTTCTATTTTGAATAGTGGAGGTTGAAGTAGGTTTTCTCCAAAGGAATTATGAAACATCCCACTACTTCTTTGGAAATTATCCACACCCATTTAATCCAAATGATATTGGTCTACACCCCCAATCTCTCATCCCACCACATCTAAAAAATTTCTAAAAACACACTAAGTTTTCCTCCATAGAAGGTGCCAAAATAATTTTTTTAGTCTAGGTAGGATCTCGGGGGTAGGCATCCAAATAACCCCTCGTTATTTGGTTCTCACATTTTCAAACAATAGAAGTTGAGAAATAGGGAACTTTTCAAATCCTCCAAGTCAAGTGTTCCTACACCATAAGGCAGGGAGATGCCCGTGAAGGGTCAAAGTTCGAGGTCCGGTTTTTCTACTCATCCCTCCTTGAGTCACCCAACTCTTGGAAGGGAATCCATCCCATGACCTATTTCTGAGGCCGAAAATCTAAATGTCACACTTTTACCAAGGTACCTAGTGACCAAAACTTAGGATATATACCCAGGTAGAGATTGTGGGTTGCAATTGCACCTTGATCATATTTTGTGTGGCTATTGGAAAATATCGCCAGCTCTTTTGAGATATGCACCCTCTACCCCTCATTATAACTAATTATTTCAACCTTCACTAGTTCCTCTTCTGGTGGCTTCAGACCCCATTGTTGAGTGCTATTGGAAGGCCCAATGCTATTTGAGAGGAAGGACGATACGTATTTTTAGTACATGAGCATATGTTTCTATTGTTCCCCCACGTGGACAAAATCCACCTATCCACATGCTTGTTTATTTTATAGTTTATTTATGTCTGATGTCCATTTGATTACATGCAATTGTGAGTTATACTATCTTAGGAAGGTCCAAATTATAAAAAATCTCTTGTCCATTTATTTTTCTCTTATCACCAATTGCACGCATTCACTTTGCTAGTCAAAAACCATAGGGGACCCACATAATCCCCGTCGTTCCAAACGTTTGCAGAATCTCCCTTCTATTCTAGGAGGAGTCCCTAGTCTTTCCAACTCATCGACTCAACCATCTCACACCCCCGTGAGTGCTACTATTTTGGGATTAGATTTACTTGGTTCCACTTTGCTTGGGTCTAATTCCCAAGGCCATCCATCGACTAGTTCTCCTTCAAAAGGAGGCAGAGGTCAAACTTATTCTCAAGGGAGAAGTACAACCCCACCAAATATTTCTCAAGGAACAGGTCCACTACCTTCTCACACAATGGTTGGAACTAATCCTCCACCGAATCTCCCTATGCCATACTTAGCATCACTCAATATTTCATATTTGACCAAACTCATGAATGATCCCATTTTACATGACCCCACATGGCCCAATATGCCTACCAAACTACCTTCAGATATTTTGAAATTTGAAGGAAAACCAGGGGAAGATCCTACCAACCATGTTATGACCTTCCACTTATGGTGCTCTTCAAACAACATCATGGATGACTCCATCCGCTTGAGTTTTTTTCAAAGAAATCTCATGGGCCCATCAACCAAATGGTATGTAGATGAAAAATCAAGGTCCCATGTGACCTTTGAATCATTGGCCAAGGCCTTTTTATCCTTTTTTCAACTACCAATGCGTCATGATACTGGCTTATAACTCCTCTCTGAGTTCAAGAAAACCACTGCTATCCATATAGCTGACCACATCCATGAATGGCATTGGCGACGTAGTTTGTGTAAAGCAGAAACCACCAAGGAACAACATCTTGATTGGTTTCTTTTGTCTCTGCTATTGCCAAGGATGTAGCACCCACTTTTCCTCAGTCAGAAGAAGAAACCATCAGCAATGCCCAAGAGTTTTACCTCATCTATGCTTATTTAGGTTACTTATACACAGTATTTCCTGATGCACCTAGACCCATACCATTTGGCCAAGACAAACTTAGGATGTCCCACACAACGAATGGCTTGATTGGTTCTATGAACCATCTCAATCCTTACAGCCACCCATCACCCTCTTATGGTGCACATCCATATCCACAACCATATGGAGGGATGCCTTATTACCCTCCTTCTGCTCGCCAACAGTCATATCATGTTTCTCCTCCTCCACATATGGGTGGACCCTCACCAGTACACATGATGCATCCGGCCTCTCAACCAAGTATGGGTTCACCTTCTACCTCTGCATACAACCTTAGCACTAGTGGAAGCGCTTAAACTTACTACATGCCATATGGATCATCTCCACAAAACAATCCATATTTTCCACTTCTTCATCCTCCACAGAAGGTTGCTCCTCCACCAGGACAACCACAAGTCAGCGTTAACTTTGTTCAACCCTCTCCCATTCAACAAATTCAAACCTTTGAACAATTGAATATGGAAAATCAATCCCATCTGCCAAATAATTCCAAGAATAAAGGAAAAAATTGAAACAATAACAACCTGGGACCAAGAGGAGATAACCCCCAACAAAACAATCCCACTGGGGGAAACCAGAATTAAGGCAACCAAAACCCCCAAGGGGGAAACAATGACAATCAACCACAACAAGGGAGGAACAATAACCTCCAAACTAACTTCCCTTGTGCTCTCTGTGGTGAGTATGGACAATATACACACCATTGCCCCCAAATCATCGATTTCAAATGGATGAAAGAATCCATGAATGTGCAACATCCTCTAGCACTGTCTGCCCCTCAACAGGCCCCACAACAGTACTTGCAATAGCTACCTCCGACCATTTTTCAAAACCCTATTAAACACCAAGGTGTGATGAATACCCAACAGGAGGTACACCCAACTCCACCCGAAATTTGGCAGTTGTTATCATTCTGTAATTTCCCAGGTTGAGGAGGAAATCGACAGGGGTAACCACAAAACCACTTTGAGTCAAGGCCCTAGCCCTCCAAGACTCAGAGAGGGATCTCTCTGTCAGATTTAGATTTGTTTGGAATATGATATTAGGCTAGTTATGAAGAACATGATTTGTTTTTGGTTTTTTGGTTGATACCACAAAAAGAGCCATTGGAAAAAATGGATTCAGGTCATGAACTTCAATGGTTTACAGTTCAACATAGGCTGAAAATCTCCCTCAAACACTGAGGAAAAATAGGCACCTTGTTCAGCAAGTATAGAGTGATGTAAAGGTAGTCTGAAAAAAGAAAAGAGTCCATTGTAATAAGGGGCATCTGACAAGGATGAATATCTTATGGCAGCTTTAGAAGAAAGAAAACAGAAGGTAGGCCACCAAATAGGGCATCTAACCAAGGATGAATCCTGGAAGGAAAACCATGGACACATAACAATATTCAACTACATAAGAGGCACCTAACCATGGGTGAATCTCTACATGCAGTTGCAGAAGAATCAACATACAAATATGATGGTTGAAACAAAGCATATAACTATGGATGAATTCTGTAACATGACATAAAAAATGCATGACAAGCATATTCTATTATGAAAGGAGCACCAAAGGATGAATTCCAATCACACTGCTCTTAGAAATAAGTTGTAATATAAACAAACAAAAGACATTGTTGAGCATAAGCATCATGATGAATCTCAAGTCATAAGTAGGCTTACTGTGTTAAATTTACAAAGAAATGAACATGGTCTTTCTTACACCTTTTGGGATTTCCCTACACCCAAAATTTACAGGGCCCAGGGAGCCTCTTTCACACAGGTCGAACCTCTACTCTATTACAATCATAGATATAAATAACAAAAAAAATCCTTAGGCTCAGGAGATCGAATTCGATCCTCCTAGCCGAAAATAACAAGTAAATCCCAAAAGATCTGAACTGAAAACTAGGCCGAATCTGCTGAAAAAAGGGGACAACTCAGACCTTTGTTTCCCTTCAACGGTGACACATGTGTAAAAATTGAAGGAGGTTATTGTATATGAGCATGTTTTGGACAAAAACCTCCTTCGGTTTCTCCAATTTCATCTCCATCTTTCCGAAACAGCTCCCACAAAATCAAGACTGAAACAAAAAAACCAAAAATCTGGAAAATGAGGCTGAAAGATGTCTTCGATTCTCCCCAGTGGTGGAACCTGTGAAAAATATGAAAGATGTTTTTTTTATTCAGCCCATTCTCAACAAAGTAGTCTCTCTATTTTTGAAAATCCATTTGCGTTTGCCTTGAATCATCCTCGGAAAAAGACTGGTCGAGCTGGGAAAAACGTGATTTTTTCACTTTTCGAGAGGGCATTTTTTTAGGGTAGAGTGGTTTTGGTCGGACCCCCCTTGAGGTGGTAAGTGGTATTGGGAGAGGGGGGGGTCCGATTTCACCTGGAGGTGACACCTATCCCTCCCAATACCACCAACTCGGACCACCCTGGAGTTGATGGGACGTGAGAGGGGTAGGTGTCACCTCCTGGTGAACTCGGATGCCCCCCCTCCCAATACCACTTACCACCTCAGAGGGGGTCTAACCAAAACCACTTTTCCCTCCAAAACCACCCTTCCGAAAAGTGAAAAAATCACGTTTTTTCCAGTTCAACCGGTCTTTTTCCGAGGATGTTTCCAGGAAAATGGAGACAGATTTTAAAAATCAAGAGAGGTTTTTGTTCAGCACGGGCTGAAGAAAAAAAAAATCTTTTAGATTTTTCACAGGAGCCACCAGTGGGGAGAATCGAAGCCATCTTTCAGCCTCATTTTTCAGATTTTCAGTATTTTTGTTTTAGTCCTGATTTTGCGAGAGCTGTTTCGACGAGCTAGAGATGGAATTGGAGAAACTGAAGGAAGATTTTGTCCAACACATGCTCATCTACAATAAACTCCTTCATTTTTTACACAGGTATCATCATTGAAGAGAAACAGAGTTTTGAGTTGTCCCCTTTTTTCAGTAGATTCGAACCAGTTTTTAGTTCAGATCTTTTCGAATCTACTTGCTATTTTCGACCAGGAGGATCAAATTCGATCTCCTGAGCCTAAGGATTGTTTTTTTTATTTATATCTATGTTTTTAATAGAGTAGAGGTTTGACCTATGTGAAAGAGGCTCCCCGGGCCCTATAAATTTTGGGTGTAGGGAAATCCCAACAGGTGTAAGAAAGACCATGTTCATTTCTTTGTGAATTTAACATAGCAAGCCTACTTATGACTTGAGATTCATCATGATGCTTATGCTCAACAATGTATTTTCTTTGTTTATTTGTTTATCTTACAACTTATTTCTAAGAGCAGTGTGATTGGAATTCATCCTTTGGTGCTCCTTTCATCATAGAATATGCTTGTCATGTATTTTTGATGTCATGTTACATAATTCATCCATAGTTAGATGCTCTATTTCAGCCAGCAGATTTGTATGTTGATTCTTCTGCAGCTGCATGTAGAGATTCACCCATGGTTAGGTGCCTCTTATGTAGTTGAATATTGTTATGTGTCCATGGTTTTCCTTCCATGATTCTTCCTTGGTTAGATGCCTTGTTTGGTGTCCTACCTCCTGTTGTCTTTCTTCTAAAGATGCCATAAGAGATTCATCCTTGTCAGATGCCCCTTATTACATTTGACTCTTTTCTTTTTCAGACTACCTTTACATCACTCTATACCTGCTGAACAAGGTGCCTATTTTTCCTCAGTGTTTGAGGGAGGTTGTGAACCTGTGTTGAACTGTAAACCATTGAAATTCATGACCTAACTCCATTTTTCCCAATGGATATTTTTGTGGTATCAACCAAAAACTCAAAAACAAATCATGTTCTTCATAACTAGCCTAATATCATATTCCAAACAAA
>JASDQU010107154.1:81934-96989 GCA_032191745.1 Picea mariana
ATTACATCCCCTTCAAGTATATGCTTGACACTGGCATGTAATTATTCCCTCTGTAAATCAATTGCATCTCCCAGTCATACCCTCTAAAAATTATCTTTAGGGTCCTTACATCTTACTCTGTAGTACCTTTACCTTTTCTACATTTGGGTATTGTCACCCAGTAGAACTCTCCCCCACATGAGTTCTACCATTCATAGTTCCCCTTGGAAACTTGACACTCATGTTGATTTCACCCCCCTAGGGATGGGAGTCTCGATAGTCTTATGCACTTCCAAGATTGAACCCTATACTTCTTCTCATCATATTGTTAACCTTCCCAATGGAATCCCACGTCATATCATCTCAGTTATATTCACTTTACCTCCGTAGTATCATTATCCCTCCATCTCATCCACCATTAGTTTTTCCATATGTAGATTGTCCTCCATCCATTTACCTAATACAGAAACCCATCCATGGGCCCCCCACCTTCCACCAGTTTTCTTTCACAAAACTATGCCTTAACAAGCCAAACCATCTTTCACTGGGGCACCCATTTCTATATCTCTATACTCAACCCACATTATTCTTTATTTTCTTTGGTAATTGTAAAAAGTCTTTGTTTCCAGCATATACTTAGCTTTTTCGTCATCACCCTTGATGACCTTCTTTTTTCTAGCAAAGAAACCCATGTCTCCCTTGGTTGGGGCATCCACTCTCTTTTCATACCGATATCGTTCATGAACCCCGAGTATCCCAAGTCCATATACCCATGATCTATGTGTTTTTCCACTTTGTTATCCTATGGCACAGTTTTAACCCCGTATCTAGTCGTCCCCCTGTTGGCCCTTGACTAAGTTTTGGGATATTCTTGGTCATAGTGACCTATTTTGGGACTTCGACAACCTGTTGAAGGAGGAGTGCAAGACGAAGCAAAGATCATAGGATCTCAGCCCACTTTTGGATCCTTTTTGGGTTTTTGGGAATATGTAATGGGAATGGGATGTCAACCTGTGGGTTTACCCACGCTTAGGCCCATTTTGTATGTATAAATAGAAGGATAGGCAAATGTAAGAAAGTGATTAATATAGAAGAATATTTCATCTATGTGATATAGGCTAAGTGCCAAGGAGGAATCTGTGTGATCAAGAGTTTTTTTCATTCTGTATAGACTTGCAGAGCTTAGTGCAAGTCCCCGTGTGAAGGTATAGAAGGCTTTGTGTTGAAAGGAAAGGAAGAAGGATCTAGTGAGCTACGAATTAAGGGCTTCTAAGGCTTTGTTCTTACAACCAATTGTCCGAAAATAATAAAGAAGAAGATTTGGTGGATGTAGCCTCGAGGTGGGGGTGAACCATGTAAATCCGGTGTTGTTCACTTTGTGCCTTGTTATGATGCATTGATGTGATTATTTTCTAAGTGCTTTGAGATGAGTAGATAGATCTGCTATATATTCTTATGCTTAGTTCTTATGATGTGTAGAACGTTAGTTCTAATTCACATGTATATTCTAAGTGCTTGACCTATTAGACCTGAATACTCTATGGATGATAAGTGATCAAAAAATCTAGTTCATTGTGAATGTTGTGAAACTCTGTTGTATCTACGAAATGGTTATTGATTGCATATTAACGATCCAGTAGTTTTGAGTGCTATATTAAGTAAGGAATCACAGATACATGTCCCAGCTAAGGTTGCAGACACTTGAGTCCTGCAACCACCCCTGATTCTACCTCGGGTGAGACTTCATCTACTTCGCACGTGTTTCCGAAAGGGCCGGTAGTTAGGGTTTTGTTGGTGTGTTGTTGTAGCGTTGAACCCTGGGTCTACCCCTGTGCCAACAAATGGTTTCATTGCCAGGACTGAAACTGTGATTGTTGGGAACCGAGAAGAAGAAGCTTTGTGAAAAAATGCTAACCTGAAAGTCTTGTGTGACGATCTATGCCTTAGTGTGCAGTATTCTAACAGATCTGAAAGAAAGAGGCCCAATCTAAAAGAAAAGAGGTTGGATCTGAAGAAAAGGAACGAGATCAGAACGCTTTGTGCTCTGAGAAAGGTAAAAGTGGGAATTATTGACTAAAAGAGGTAAGATATGTAAGCTATGTGCTCTGATAAAGGTAAGAGTAGTTAAAAGTTTTAGATCTGAAGGCTTGGTGCTCTGTAGAAGTAAGATAAGTGAAAATTTGTGTTTCTAAGGTATGAATCTAGGTATGTTTAATAGAGTTTATCCTAGTTTGAAAACTGAGGCACTGATAGATGAAAGAAGGCTTGATATGAGTAGATCTCATAAGAATAATGATATATATGTTATACCTATGCATAGAAAACATGTTTGGACTAACAAATGGATGCAGGATCCTAGAAAGAATTTTTTGCAAATTAGCTACCATGATCCTAGTGCATAGTATAGAAGAAGTTGGGGATCATTTAAAAGAAAGAGAGGAGTGACCCTCTGTTATAGTTGCAGAAGACATGGACATCTTTCTAAGGAATTCCCTGGTCGAGGATCTAGTTGTCTTTGTTGCAAAGATATGGACCATGAGGTATTGGATTGCCCTAGAATGATCGCTAGGTTGGAAGAAATGAATTTGAATCAGGAAAACTCTAAGGCAGATCCAGAAGAGGCAGAACCCCAGCAAAAATCAGAGAAGGTATTGATACAAATGAAAGAGACCCTGAATGACCACCGATATGTTATACTATTAGATATTTTCAAAGAAAAATAATGTATTGAAACAAGAATATGAGACTTTGACATTGACTCTATCCTTGATGAAGAGACACAAGTGAACATTATGCAAGAAAGAACTTGGGAAGCTATAGGGAAGCCTGCTATGATCCCTTCATTAGGAGGAATAGGATTATTCATAGGAAAACTGATGATGTTATGTGGAAAGCTCACTCAGATACCTATGACAGTCAATGGAACATTGACAAGGGAATATTTTGAGATTATTAAATTCATTGAAGACAGTGCCCCATTTACCATGTTACTAGGAAAATCTTGGATTGATAGAGATAAATATAGAAAGAAGGAAGAAGAAGAAGTCTTAGAACAAAAGAGACAAGAGTTAAAATATTTCATGACCCAAAAGATTTCACAACTGATTGAAGACCAGGAGAACAGATCGAAGCTACTTGACACTAGAAGCCCAGATATCAAAGCTACAGAAACATCGGAAGACATATAGAAGGCTAACATTTCTACCCCAGATAAATAAGAAGTGATACACCTGAATCCTAAGAGAGGATCTCAGCAGCACGAAGTGACTATGCCCAAGGAAAATAAGAATCAGAATGGGAAAAGAACCACCGAGACGAAGCTCATGGGGAAAAAGGCTAGGAAGCTACGTAAGAAGAAGGTTAAGATTGAAAAGTTACAGCAGGTTCTAGAGGGTACCTCGCAGAAATAAACTTTTCATAATTGGAGCTTCGCTGGGATATCAGAACAACAACATATTCCACTCAGAACAACAACATATTCCACTTTTCTATGGCGAAGCAATATAGCCGTTGGAAGCCTATATATCCGTTCGCCTGCTGCTCTGAACGGTCGAAAAAGAATTTATGGTTCACCACCAGACCGTTGGACCGCTCCATAACAGACATAAGAAGAGTTAATAAGGCTCATAAACATTGCAAGTAAACCATTGCCAAGATTGCCTATTTATCTCGTTGTGCCACAAACGAAGAACACTTTTACCAACTAAGAATTTGAAACCCGCAAATTAGCAATTGTATACAGTGCTCATTGCACTCTTTCTGTTCACTCTAGTGCAGTGTCTAAGACTGTCATGCACCCAGTTATTTTATCCTGAGAACTTGATGGAATTCTCTCAACGACTTCAACCAGTGCAAGAGAAGGCATGCCAACTGTTCACCGAATTTGAAAGCCAAGGAACCGAGCTAGAACAGGCCGTCATCATAGCAGAACAACGCCTAGAAGGGCTAGTCAATGACGCACTCATCCAAGAGTTCACTGAGCAAGAGACCATAGCATTGTAGAAGGTCGAAGCAACTCGAGCCAAGATCGAGGCATTCGAGGCAGAATTGCTCAGGCCATATTGACTCGGGATGAGTCACAGGTGAGTGTTGGGGGCCTATTGGCCCTTGACCAAATTTTGGGAGATTCTTGGTCATAGTGACCTATTTTGGGACTTTGATAGCCTGTCGAAGGAGGAATGCAAGATGAAGCAGAGATCATGGGATCTTGGCCCACTTTTGGATCCTTTTTGGGTTTTGGGGAATATGTAACAGGAATGGGATGTTGGCCCATGGGTTTACCCACACTTAGGCCCATTTTGTATGTATAAATAGAAGGATAGGAAAATGTAAGAAAGTAAGTAATAGAGAAGAATATTGTATCTATGTGATATAGGATAAGTGCCAAGGATGAATTTGTGTGATCAAAAGTTTTGTGCATTCTGTATAGACTTGCAGAGCTTAGTGCAAGTCCCTGTATTAAGGTATGGAAGGATTTGTGCTTAAAGGAAAGGAAGAAGGATCTAGCATGCTGTGCAGATATTTTGTCCTATGCGAAGTAAGGGTTTCTAAGGCTTTGTGCTTGTAACTGATTGGTCAACGATAATAAAGAAGAAGAGTTGGTGGATGTAGCCTCACGGTGGGGGTGAACCGTGTAAATCCTGCGTTGTCCACTTTGTGCCTTGTTCTGATGCATTGATGTGATTATTTGCTAAGTGCTTTGAGATGAGTAGATAGATCTGCTATATATGCTTATGATTAGTGCTTATGATGTGTAGAATGTTAGGTTTGATTCACATGTATATGCTAAGTGATTGACCTGTTAGACCTGAATACTCTGTGGATGATAAGTGATCAAACAATCTAGTTCATTGTGAATGTTGTGAAACTATGTTGTATCTGTGAAGTGGTTATTGATTAAATATTAAATATCTAGCAGTGTTGAGTGCTATATTAAGTAAGGAATCAAAGATTCGTGTCCCAGCTAAGGTTGCAAACACTTGAGTCCTGCAACCACCCCTAACTCTACCTCGGGTGAGACTTCATCTGCTTCGCAGGTGTTGCCGAAAGGTTTGGTAGTTAGGGTTTTGTTGGTGCATTGTTGTAGCATTGAAACCTGGGTCTGCCCCTTTGCCAACACCCCCTGACACTAGATCCTGTTTTACGGTTGCTTCCAATCAGGCTTCCAAATTCCCCAAACCAAGGGCAGTCCTGAGCCTCCCAGAATCTTGACTTCATTTATGTTACCCGCTAGTCCCTGATATCATCTCTGTAGATTTCATGAAGCCCTTTTCTTCTTGGATTCATGTCTCCCTTCCTGTCGACATCAACACAGTTTCCATAAGGGCGGTAGTATCTTGACTCTCATTACCTTTAAAATGAGGAGTTGTGGACAACATAGAGAGAATCATCATTGCTCTCTGATTCCATTGACCCCCATAACATTTGACTTCAACAAACTCTCATGTTACGGAGGGTCTTACTATGTGACTATTATAGTTGTTTCATACCATCTGAAGACCTCTGAATTTGTTAGTCCATCAATCCCTACGAGTCATCGAAAATTATTATAGTCATTCTTGCCTCACTTCAAAGCCCGTTCACCATTCAAAATTGTCATCTTCTATTATCAACTGCCCCCAAGGGAGATGCATTTATCTACATCAACATACATCTTCAGTTACCGTCTCACATTTTGGCTTCATAACACGAGCATGGGGAATGCCTGCCTTGTTTGTACATAGATTTTACTTTCTCTCCCTAGAGAAAGGTTTGGGTCCCACAGTTTTCCCTCTCCCTCTAGAAGATTGCTCTTTTATTTCCTCTCTTCACTCTTCATTACAATGGCACTCTTAGCAAAATAAACATTGATGTATTTCTCCTATACGTATGCTCTTAACCTCACACATCAAGGGGAATATGTTATCACTAAAAAATCGTATGCAACACTGCATGCAAATGGTCAAAGAAACACATCAATGCCAACAACAATTAGTCCACCTACAGCACCAAAATGCATTCAAAAGGCAAAAAAATATACAATTGGGTCAAAAATTGAAATGCACAGATTCCTCAAAGGAAGCGCGCACACATTGCGCAGTGTGCGTGGGCCAACACAGCCCTTAGCGCGCACAATTCTCAAAATGTGAGACTGTGTATGAGAAAAGTCACGCACTTATATGAACAACTCATTTATGGATCTTTTTGGCCTCTCAACCACTTATGGACAGACCCCCAACACGATTTGACACTCATATCTGAGCGAAATCTAGCTTGGGGGCTGGTCAAGGGCTAGAGGGTTCCCTAAAAGGTCCATTGTTCACACTATGAACCAATTACATTTTTCCATGTATGAATTCTATAAATAAGAGCCATGGGTGTGATAAGAAAAAAAGATATTCATAGTATTTTTATGCTAGAAGAATTCTTCCTTGGGAATCCTCTTTTCTCTTGGAAGCCTTCAAGCACCATTGTAATAGGCCATTCCACTCACCTCTTGAGGGAATAGGCATTTGTTTTCTTCACCATTTATCATTTCTTCCATTGTATGAAGAACTCTAAATTAGGGAACTCAAGAGACCTCCCAAGGAGGAAGAGGGGACTCATAAGTCCCTATTTTTCTCTACAGTGTTTTGCCTACTAATCTATTGATCCATTGGTAGCATTATGTTGGTAATTGCTTGATTTTCATGGTTCTAAGTTTCTCATGCTTTCTAACATTTATTTCTTAGTTGTTTTAGTTTATTTATTTGTTTATACATGTGTTTGGCTTATCTAAACCACTCACAAAACTTTTGTCTTGTCTAGCAGGCTCATTTAGACTTGCAAGTGTTGTTGTTTTGCTCACCCAAGGGACAAAACCAACATAACACCATGTTCAAAAGAATAATGTATTTCCACATAGGTCACACACCTTAAGAAATTGTTTGCACAAAAAATTCAAAGATCGGTACACTAGTGTATTACATGGTTAAAACCCTCAAAGAGGGAAACACTCCATGGCCCCAACCAATGCAAACACTTAAGGCAATATATTAATGCAAAAGGAAAAAAAAAATCATAAGAGTTGTTCACAATAAATCATCAGTAAATGACCCTCCATGCTATTTAAATAGATATCATGGACCAATCAAGTGTTAAATTATGGATCAATATAGTTGTTAGTATCGAGGAGAATATGAACCATGAAATTACTTTATGTCTAGAACATATCATGGTAGTTGGATTACATAACTACAAATGCATACTAAGAAAACACACTTTACCTAAAGATACATTAAACCAAGTTAATATTAACTAACTCCTAAGTGTCTAAATATCCTAACAAACCCCCCATATATAGTCTCATACTTACCATGCACATCCAAGGTTTAGGAAATGGATATCAATCTTACAACTAGAGCTAGCATTCCATGTACACTTAAGAASAATTTGGCCTTGGCTCAAAAATAGAAYGAATTAACAAGCATATCAATAGTACTCAAGGATCTAATTTGAATAACAGGATTAGGCGTGTCTATGTCACTAGCCCCATAAATAGATATCTCTCAAGAAAAAGAGCCACTAGAATCTAGCACCCAAATTCTATGGCCCCTATCAAATCCTACAGTGCATTRGACTGGTTTCCTATAGATTGGTTCTCCCAATACACTCCAAGATCCATCCAGTGTTTCATGTATCTTGTTTGAAGAAAGTGGTGGGGTTGAATTGTCACATTCAATCCATCCTCCCAAAACTTGATGAACAAGGTTCCATTTTGTTATGATAGGAGGTAGTTATAAGCAAATGAGAGCATAAATTGTGCCATCACATTATCCAATAAGTCCTAGTATAGTGGAAGAACATGCATCCCAAAGATACCACATTGGAACTAGTATATATTTTATAGTGATTCCAACACCTCCATCCTTGAGGAAAAACTTTTGTTTGAAGGGGGAGAGCATGTTAGGGTCCTACCCTAACCTCCATACTTAGAGGTACATAGGAGTTATCTAATTAATGTACAAAGCCATTTTATTTTAACAAGGCCTACCAAGTAGTTGGTATGTGGTTTATTCATGTAAAAAGGTCATCATTATGGAATAAGGCCCACTAGTTAGTTGGGACTTTGTTGGATGACTAGTGGTTAATGTTTGGGTAGTAACAAACTATTTATATAGGTAGGAAGCTATGTAATGTTTTTTCAACTTATTATCATCATATTATAGCTCTCATTTGGAGGTTTCCCCCTTGAACAGGTTCATGACCATTTCTCTTTTTTTGGATTCTTAATATAAAGGTTAATATTGTACAAGTTCGATACAAGTTGGATACTCTTGTTCTACTATATAATTACTCTATATTATTCCTACAAATTACAAGAGAGTCCCATGGATTTAAGGTTACTGAGAGCCTCTTTTGGAAGCTAGAGACTCTTTGCTAAGAATATGAGAAGATTAAATGGGATGGTTTTGAGGGAAAAACCATCACAAGAATGTCCACAGTAGCTTAAGAAAACACCATTAAACCTACTGTTATCACTGCAATTTCGTCTGCAAATGGTTACAGGAATCCAACATCTCCAAACACCTATTAGTTCATTCATGGTCCAAAAAATGCATTTCCAAAGGCACAAACTATACAATTGGTTATAAAATCAACATGCACTCAGAATACAAAGGAAGTTCACACACATGCCCCAGTAAAAAATGCCAAAAAAGTGCATATGTGCTCGATGTGTGATTGTGTATGCAAAAAGCCACGCACACCTAAGAATGACGCATTTATGATTCTGGTCATCCTCCCACCCACTTCTGGTTCAGCTACCAAGTCGATTTGACCCTCAAATCCAAACTGAATCTGAGAGGGGGGTTGGTCAAATACCTAAGGGTGCCCTAAAGGCCCCCTTGTTCACACTAAAGACCGGTTGGATAATTCCTCAAATATTTTCTACAAAAAGAGGCCATGGGTGCACTAAATTTTCAAGAATCTATTTGGATTGTTATTTTGCCTCTATTCTCCTACAAGGAACCTTTTTCCTTCTTGGAGAATACTAGCATCATTTCATTGAGCCATTCTCCTCACCTCTTGAGGGAATGAGCTTTGGATTTCTTCGCCATTTCCTTTTTAGTTTGTTATTTGTAAGAAGATCTCTCACATAGGGGATTCAATAGACTTCCCTTGGAGGAAGAGGGGACCCATAAGTCTCCCTTTCTCTTTGGTTTTTTCCCACTAATACAATCTATCCATTGGTGGCATGACTATTGGTAAATTATGTGATTTATTTTGGTTATAATTTCCTTATGCATTGTTGTTTCATTTCTTCAGTTGTTATTAGTTTAGTTGTTTATTTATTTCTTGTGCTTGATGTGTCTAACTCTTGCACTAACATTTTGTCCTATTCAACTGACCCAACTAGACTTGTAGGTGTCCCTCTTTTGCTCATTCAAGTGACGAAAAGGATACAATAGATTGGCTACCATACTGGGGAAAGGTATCAATTTCCTCCCTATTTGGGTTGTTTGAGCACTTCTTTCTGACTTATTTACCTTGCAGGGATCATAACCGACCCAAGCCTACATGCAAAGAGCCGAATTTGGAGTTGGAATAAGAGAATTTTATTTAAAATTTTCTTCCCGAACGCGTATCAGAACATGCGCGAGATTTTCAACCCATAGGCACGTCTTTAGAGCACATGCACCAAAAACACTATGTATTCAAGTGTATTCTGTGCAGGTGCACCAATAGGTCATTGTTTCTCTGCACATTGGTGCCACATGCGCCTCTATCTACTCTGTGACCCACACATTTGTCTATAAATCCAACATTGTGAGGGTTTTTTGTGATATTTCAAAGGCCCCTAACCTTCTAAATATTTATTCTTTGCATTTTGTAATATGAAACACACTTAGACTCCCTCTCCACATGAAGGGTTAGTCAAAACATAGGCACTTAGGGGGTTAAAAACAATATTTTTTCCTCTTTTTTCTTTGAGTTGCCACATGGATGGCTTGTTTTGATTGTAAAAGATAAGTCGGAATCATTCACTATCACAATTATTAATACTTGCATTGGGACCAGAAATCAAACTTCAATCATTGAGTATGCTCTTCTCTCGCACCATAGAGCGATCTTGAGAATCAGAAAAACGATTGAGGGAAGATTTCATCTCCCTTAAAGAAAAAATATTTAGGACAGGACAAATCCCCCCTAGGGCCCCCTCTTAGTTTCTTTTCAAAACATATTATAATTTGTAAGGGTCCAAACATGCCCACATATTGCAAAGATAAGATAGTTTGAAGCTACTTTCTTAGTTTACATCACTAGGGGAGTTTAAAGATTATTGTAACGGGCCCATACATGCCCACATGCTTTCAATCTAGGATAGTTTTTTGAAGCTTTCTTAGATTAAATCACATTGGGGAGTTTAAAGGATTGGTAAGGACCCACATGTCTACATGCTAGTTATTAGGGACTTTAAAATTCCGCAAGGTCGTACCAATGGCATCTAGTAAGATATGTAATCAAGACTTGTAAGGACCACACAAATTCCACATGTTGCAAGGTGGCACCTAACTTATTAAAAATTTGGCACATTTCATCACTTGCTCACACACAAAGTCACTACTCACTCACATAATTTCATCTCGAATTGTGGAGGTTGAAGTAAGTTTCCTCCAAAGGGATCCTGAAAAGTCCCACTTTTTCTTGAAGGAATTATCCACTCTCAGTTAATTCAAATGAGATTGGTTCACACCCCCAATCTCTCAAACAACCACATCTAAAAATTTTCTAAAAAACTCACTAAGTTTTCCTCCACAGGAGGTGCCAAAAGAATTTTTTTAGTCTAGGTAGGATCTCGGGGATAAGCATCCAAATAACTCCCTGATATCTATTTCTCACATCTTCAAACATTAGAAGTTGAAAAATAGGGAACTTTAAAATCCTCCATGTCAAGTGTTCCTGACACCATAAGGTAGGGAGATACCCGTGAAGGGTCGAAGGCCGAGGTCCAGTTGTTCTGTGCATCCCCCCTTGAGGCACCCACCTCTTGGACAGGATCCAGCCTGTGACCCATTTCTGAGCCCAAAAATCTAAATGTCGTACTTTGACAGAGGTACCTAGTGACCAAATTTTAGGACATCTACCCAGGTGGCAATTGTGGGCTGAAATTGCACCTTGATCGGATTTTGTGTGGCTATTGAGAAATATCGTCAACTCTTTCTGGATATGCACCCTCTACCCCTCATTCTAACTGATTGTTTCATCCTTCACTATTCCCTCTTCTGGTGGCTTCAAATCCCACTGTTGAGTGCTATTGGAAGGTCCAATTTTATTTGAGAGGAAGGACGTTAACTCTCTTAGGACACAAGCATTTGTTTTCTTTGTTCTCCCACGTGGACAAAATACACCTACCCACATGTATGCTTCTTTTTTGATTGATTTATGTATGATTCTCTTGTGATTACATGCGATTGTGAGATATATTGTGAAGGTCCAAGTTATACAAAGACTCTTGTTCATTTATTTCTCTCATCACCATTTACACACATCCACTTTTCTAGTTGGACATCATAGGGGACCCACAGAATCCTCATTGTTCCAGATGCTTGTAGAACCTCCCTCCTCTTTTAGGAGGATTTCCTAGTTTAGCCAACACATCGGCCCAACCCTCTCACACTCCTATGAGTGCTACTGTATTGGGATCATCTTTTCTTGGTTCCACTCTGCTTGGGTCCACTTCCCAAAGACAACCATCTACTAGCTCTCCTTTACACATAATCGGGGGGGAAATTTCTTCCCAAGGTGAAAGTACAACCCCACCTAACCCCCCTCACGAGTCAGGTACACAAACCACTCACACCATGGCTGGAACTAATCCTCCACTGCCACTCCAGATGCCATATTTGGCCTCCCTCAACATACAGGATCTAAGAAATCTCACAAACGATCATATATTGCATGACCCCACATGGCCTGCAATGCCTACCAAACTACCTTCAGACATTCCCAAGTTTGAAGGAAAAGCGGGAGAAGATCCTGCCAACCATGTCATGACCTTCCACCTATGGTGCTCTTCAAACAACATCATGGACAACTCAGTCCGATTAAGGTTATTTCAATGCACACTCACAGGCCCATCAACCAAGTGGTATGTAGACGAAAAATCAGGGTCCCATGTGACTTTTGAATCATTGGCCAAAACATTTTTGACCTTCTTTAAACTACCAATTCACCATGACAATGGTATAGAACTGCTCTCTGAGTTTAAACAAACCTTTGCCACACATATCACCGACCACATTCATGAATGGCATCGGCGACATGGTTTATACAAAGAAAAAAACACCAAACAACAATGCCTCGATTGGTTTCTCAGAACACTCGTCCCTCTCCTTGCCAAAGATGTGGCCTCTACCTTCCCCCAAAGTGAAAAGGAATCCATCAGCAAGGCTCAATAGTATGACCTCATTTATTCACGGTCAAGATACTTATATACAATACTACATGATGCTCCGAGACCCATACCATTCGGCCAGGACATACCTTGGATGTCTCACTCAAAAGATGGATTGATCAGTACCACAACACACCAAAATCCATACATCCAACCACCACCTATGTATGGTACACCCAAAAATCCATCGATATATTGAGGACCCCCTTATTACCCTCCTCCCCCTTATCATCTGCCATACTCTATTGTACCCCCTCCACCCATGAGTGGACCTGCATCGACACCCATGATGTGCCCTGCATTTAAACCAAGTTATGGTACCCCCTCTACCGCAGCTTACACCCTGAGCACTAGTGAAAGCACTACGCCTTCCTATGTACACTATGGATCAGTGCCACCAAACAATCTGTATTTTCCATTTCCTAGTCCTCCACAGCCCATTGCTCCTCCACAAGGACAACCACATGCTCAGGTTAACTTTGTTTAGGCCTCTCCCATTCAGCAATTTCAAAATTTTGAACAACTGAATATGGAAAATCTGGCCCATCAGTTGAATAATTCCAAAAAGAAAGGAAAAAACTGAAACAACAATAACCCAGGACTAGGGGGGAATAACCCCCAACATAACCAACCTACTGGGGGCAACCAGAATTAGGGGAACCAGAACCCCCAAGGGGAAATAACAACAAACGCCAAGGGAGGAATAACAACAACCTCTAGACAAACTTCCCTTGTGCCCTTTGTGGTGAGCATGGTCATTATACTCACCATTACCCCCAAATCACTGACTTCAAATGGATGAAAGATTCCATGAATGTGCTACGTCCTCTGGTGCCGCCTGTCCCTTAGTAGGCCCCACAATAGTATTTTAAACAACCACCCCCAGCGGTGTTGCAAAAACCTATTCCACATCAAGGTTGATGAATACTCAGCAAGATGTACACCTTGCCCCACCACAGATGGGACAGTATCAAAACCCTAGGAATCCATCAGATCGCACTATCCTCCTCACTAGCGAAGAAGAGATCCTTCTACAAACGCGCAATCGTCAATATAGCGCACCCTCTGAATATACTTCCACCACTTCGGAAGAAATTCCAGTTACAACCAGACCACCTTTGATGAATCCACACCCTAACACTGAAACACCATTTTGTATTCCTCGCATCCCATTATGACAGAATGTCAACAACCCTCAGGCTAGGATGGCACACAATTACAATTTGGTTGATGACTTGGCGCAATCTTCTGCAACCATGTTAGTCTTGGAAGTCCTCCAAACCTGTCCCACTCAACGGAAATCATTACTTTCTGCCTTGGGGGCAGTCGACCCTACCGATACTAGACTCATCACTTTTGATCTAGATTGTGGGGAACCCCATCTCCCTGATTTGGTAGCTTTCTAGATACCAGTCAAAATTTGGAACATCACAGTTCATCGGTGCATCATTGATGAAGGTGCATCCACATGCATCATGTCCAAAATGGTATGGAAAAAACTTGGCTCCCCAAGCTAATACCATCCACCATCACTTTGAGATCTTATGATGGACGACCATATTCTCCTTAAGGGCTCTTTCAAAATGTCCCCGTCGAACTTGGGGGAAAAACCGTTCTTATTGACATTGAGGTTATCGACGCCCGACTCGATTACAATATCTTGTTTGGACGTAGTTACATGTACGTAATGAAGGATGTGGGCTCTTCTGTGTTTTGAACGATGATGTTCCCCCACAATGGGAAGATCATCACCATCGACCAAGTTTCATATTACGAGCCCAACACTTCCTCCAACATCGATAACATCCTACCTCTTGTCAACACTAATCCCGACGCATACCCACTCATCGAGATGGGCCCCATAATTTTCAAAGACCCATCCTTGCTAGGGACATACCATGGAGCACCACCACTCATACATCCCTCGGCACAAGTATTTGTCATATCTTCCGATGGAACGAAAATTGGAGATACCATTCCTCCCACCGAGGCTTCTTCACTCCTTGACATACCACTAGTCACAGGAACCCTACCACAAGAACCCTCTGAGAACCCTTCAACACCACTTGTTCCCAGTTTCACTCTCCCCAAGGGTCACATCCTTGTCTGGGAGACAGTCTCCCAAGCCATTACGCAAATCCCCTTCTTCTACCCCCCACTAGGAGTACAATATTTCCAGGTAGCTGCAATGCTTACCCTTCCTAACATGGTTCTTGCTATTCTAGTTTGGTATCTACACCCACCTGAGATGGTTCCTCAACCATCCCTCCCTCCCCAAACCAAGGGAATCCCAATGCAGATCCCAGTCCTAACTCCGATGGCACCACCCTCCCCCCCACTGGACAACACCATCACCACAACTAAGGGTAGACAGAAGAAGAAAGAGCCAACCACTCCACTTACCCCGCCCTGAGTTCAACCTCCTTGTGCATTATGCGAGAAAGAAGGACACCCCACCAATATATGTCTCTCTCTCCCTGAACTACGCAATTTAATCCAACTCCCTCGAGCAACCACACCACTCATCGCTTCATCTAGAACACCTAGTACTTCCACCACGTCCCCTACTACAGGTAGCAAAAGGATGCGAACAAAATTTGCATGTGCCATCTGTTTCGAGTATGGCCATTACGCCCACCATTTCCATATGCTACCTCAGTT
>JASDQU010107155.1:7629-22835 GCA_032191745.1 Picea mariana
TATATATATATAACATATTCAAAAAAATTATCGTTAACACTATATACAAATAAATTTTAAATATATTATATACAAATAAGAGAAAATTTAAACTAAAAGTAAAGCTTAGAACTCACCCAATATAAAAAAAAAAACTTCTATCAAAAAATGAAAATCAATAATTAATTCAAGAAATTCATATTAAAGTCTAAATCTATACTAGTCAAAAAATTAAGTAAGTAACTCTAAAATAAAACTCAAATTCTATTCTAATATTTAGAATTTTAACCTATGTTACAACAAGACCCATGCTGAGCCAAGGCCTGGGGCTCTTATACCATGTTGGGAAAGCAATTAAATACAAAGAAGAATGGATACAAGAGCAGTGGTGGTGCCTAAAGACATCATTGCATTGAAGCACAAGCATGCTCCACGAGAGCGGATAATCTCTCAATGATAATAAATCAACCATAAGGATTGTCTATATATAGGTTTCATTCATGGACCAAACCAATAATCTCGGGTGTAGTCAGTTGCACCTATCCATAAAGCATGAATCTTAGATCCTAAGTGGACATAGTCAACCAACAATTTAGTCAGTTGTCAACTCAAAAAATTGGTCGACCCACTCAACTGATAAGGTGAGGTTTATGATGGAACCACATGTTCCAACAATAAGGACCCATGTTTTGTATCAAATTCCTTAAATATGTACCATTAAGAGACACTATGCCTAATTTTGTATAACACTCTATAAATTTAGTACTTGATGAAAGAGTAATAAAATATTTACATATTTTTCAACCTTACTTATGTTTGCAAACGATGTGCTTTCTTATTGATGCAGGAGCATCGCAAATATCAAGCGAGCGTGGAGCAAGCGCAACGTATTTTTTGAGCACATGATAAATTGCTTGAAAACCTTTTTGAAGTTGATGCACCAAATCTTAAATGAAGCCATTTATGAAGGGGTGCCTTTGTATATTGTATTGGACCTTGAGCGATTCGCTCTTGTCCTTAGTAGATAGGAGGCATTTAAACTAGTTAATGCAGGTAGATAGACTTGAATTCATAGATTAGATAGTTTTAGAAAGAGGGAGGGAAAACGGGATATAGACACCCTCATTGTGTATTGTAACATAATCCTGAGCATTAAGAAAAGAAGCAGAGAGTTGTGTAGAAACACCCATGTACAGTTATTTGGATTAATAGAAGAAGTTGATTCAAATTCATGGCGTTGTGTTTGTTCTCTGTGTATGTATGTTGAATGCTATGCTCATGAGTATTTACTTCCTGCTATGCATTTGCTTTACATGCTATGTATGAATGATTTCTTGCTGAGTGTTTGAAATCTAGGAAAGGAAGTAGAAGAGATGAGTTTCAATTGTTTCTCTATCTGAGCAAGGATTCCTGCAAGGAGTGCAGTCGAAAACGTCCGCAAGGAGTGCATTGACGGAGGCTTAGGTAGTTTAACTCTTGTTCTTGTTCACCCAGAAGTGAAATTAGGTTACTGAAGCCGTGCCAGGAGTGCACAGGCTAAGGAAGAGTCTCAGTTGTGAATCTGAGTAGAAGCTTTGAAGGACTCCTACTGCAGGTGTGCGCAGGGTCAAAGAAACCCAAATACTTGAAGTGTTTGTAGGTTGCCACAAGGAGTGCATGCAAAGGGTTCTCTTTTTCTAAGAGGCTGAGAAGCTGAACAAATCTTAGGAGGTATAGTACCTTTGAGTGGACCTAAGGAACGATTGCACAAGGAGTTTGTGTCGTGGACCATATAAAACCCGTGTTGCAGGGTTGCACGCAGGAGGACGAGTGAGCGCAGAGGCACACTTAGTCATTTTCAAGAAATCCTCAAGGAGGAAGAAATCGACGGTCAGGATTTTGTGGAGATGAATTGGTGAAATCCCACCAGCCGTTGGATCTGCCAAAGAGGCGAAGAGGTTACATCCGCGTTCGGAGTCCAATCTCGAGGGGTCATGAGCCGTTGGATCGGCGGTCAGTTAGCCATCAACCATCCGGTTCGATAGGAGTTGCACAGGATTTAAGTCCCCGTAAGCAAAGGGAAACCCCGGAGAAGACATCGGAGTTTTGGTCATCAGGTTCACACAAGTGAAGTGGTTAGACTTCGCATTTGGGCGAAGTCCGAGATTCGATCTGAACCGTCCATCATTTGGGACGCATGTCAGAAGATATGACGAAGTCGAGGTTCACGAGAGCAGAAGATCGGGAATTTCCTTAGGAAAAATCCCGGGAAGATCAGAGTCGTCCATTCGTTGGGACGCGTGGCGGAGATCGAAGGCGTCGGGATACCCGGCATAAGGAAATCGGAGTTCTTGAGGACAAGAAAGTTGGGACATCACAAGTCTCGAAACCCTAGAGAAATCGGGACTATCCATCAGAGGAGGACACGTGGAAGCAATCGGCGCTATCGAGAAAAGTCCCGACAAGGAGGTCGTCCATCAGTGTTTGGGTAATCGGGATATCAGGGGTCCTGGAGACAAAGTGTTTATGCATTTTGGAATCGCGAATCGTGAAACCCCGATGAGGAGTATGACTGCGGTCATATAAGGAGCGGTCACGTGGACAAAAGGCTTAGCCTAGGAGGCTAAGGCAGCAGGGGAGCGTATCGAGGATCGGTGAAACAAGTTGTTTGGACATCACGAGTGTCAAAATCCCAATAGGAGGAAACCCGATAGAAAAGTAAAAGGTCAACGTTGACTTGCGTCGGGTTTCAGAGAATCGCGAGACACAAACCACGCGACCACAGGACTCACGAAACTGCAAAGTCTGATTTCCCAATCATTAAGGGAGATCTTTTGGAGAACTGTTGTGGGTGTGGAAAATTCCCGATAGAGAATTAGAAGAGCTTTTCAGTTCTTCGGGCCAAGGAAGGAGGAGGTCCTGTGAGCGGATGTGCCTAGCGGGTGCGACTGCATCAAGTGGTATCAAAGCAAGAAAAATTCTTTGCTTTCTGTAGCAGAGAGGAAGGAAATTCATGATGCCACCAAGGAGACGGGATAGACAGTCACCCAATCCAGAGGAAAGAGAAAACCCGAGGAGAATGGGTAGGCAAGCGCAGAATCCAGAAATGGAAAGAGAGATACGTGATCTACGAGCTAGACATGAAGATATGGAGACAGCACAAAGATGCACAGTCGGTGCTGGAAATCTAAGTGATTCCGAAAGCGAGGTTGAAGATGAACAAGAAGAAGAAGTTACAGCCGAGGATGCAGCCAATGAGCGTCTAATCAAAGCTATCGCACGGATGGGTGCAAAAATGAAGATGGACATTCCGGTTTATGAGGGGAATCTGGATGTGGAAGAGATTTTAGATTCTATTAGAGCTCTAGATACATACTTCGATTATGAAGATTTCGAAGAGGATAAGAAAGTCAGGCATGCTGTCATGAGATTGAAGGGACAGGGAGCATTATGGTGGGACGAGCTACAAGTAGATAGACACTGCAAGGGCAAGCAGAAAATTAAAAGTTGGGATCAAATGATTGCAAAGATGAAGGCAAAGTTCATTCCGAGAGATTATCAGATCACTCTGTTCAGGAGGATGCAGAACCTAAGATAGAAGATGATGACAGTAAAAGAATACACGGAGGAATTCTATCGACTGAAGATCAGGGTAGGTCATCAGGAGAGCGATGATGAGAAAGTTTCCAGGTATATGAATGGCCTGAGATATGATATCCAGGACGAGATGAGCATTGAAACCATCCGAACAGTGGAGGATGCCTATCAAATGGATTTGAAAGCTAAAGAGAAGCTAAGCCGTAAGCAAGGTCAGCGAGGGTGAGGCAGGAGTCAGCCCAAAGGAAAATCAGTTTCCCAAGATAAATACCAGAAGCCCAAGGATGACTGGAAAAAGCCTCAGACTAGAACCGAGAGAGGTGGAAGTTCACAGTGAGGGAAACATGCTGAGCAGAGAGGGCAGCATACTAAGTAGAGAGGAGGATACGCTGATAATAACATGTTTCCTCATACTAGAGGTAGAGGAAGAAAAAGAGGTGGAGTAATCACATGCTTCACGTGTGGAAAAAATGGGCACAAGTCCTATGACTGTCCAGATAAAAAGAAGGATGGAGGAGAAGCTCACATCGCCGAGGCACAGAGGCGAGATGTTGAAGCAGAAGATGCTGAAGGCAAAAGGTCATTGGTGATGCGTAAAGTTCTCTTAACACTTGAGAAGGAGGTGGAGTACTCAGCTCAAAGAAACAGACTTTTCAGAACTGCTTGCAAAACCAAGGACATGTTATGCAAGGTCATCGTGGACAGGGGTAGTACAGATAATATCATTTCGACCGAGATGGTAGAGAAGCTGGAGCTGGAGACAACTGATCACCCGAGTCCATACAAAGTTTCATGGCTACAGAAGGGACATCAGGTAAACTTCACTAAACAGTGTTTATTTGAATTCAAAATAGGAGGGTATAATGATAAAATACTCTGTGATGTTATTCCTATGGATGTCTGTCATTTATTGCTGCGCAAACCATGGCAATATGACTGAAATGTGATTCATGATGGGAAGATGAATACATATACCTTAGAGAAGAATGGGAAAACTCATATGTTGCTTCTGATCAAGGGTAAGGAGGTAAAACCAGAAGGAAGAAATACTGTACTCCTCATGAGTGGGAAGGAGCTTCTTACGGAGGTGAAGAAGAAAGAAGATCCACAANTGAGTCATCATATAGACCTCATTCTAGGAGCTAGTTTGCCGAATAAAGCCGCGTACAGGTTGACGCCGCAAGAAAATGAAGAGGTCAAGAAGCAGGTCCAGGAGATGCTAGACAAAGGTTTGGTCAGGGACAGCTTGAGTCCGTGTGTTGTTCCGATGGTACTCCGTCCGAATAAAGACGGAGGTTGGAGGATGTGCATTGATTCAAGGGCGATTAACAAGATAACCATCAAGTATAGGTTTCCATTACCGAGGATGGATGATCTAATGGATTGCTTGAGCGGAGCAAATTTTTTTTCAAAGATTGATTTGAAAAGCGGATATCACTAGATTCACATGAGGGAAGGCGATGAGTGGAAGACGGCCTTCAAAACCCACGAAGGACTGTATGAATGGCTTGTCATGCCATTTGTCTTGACGAATGCTCTGAGTACCTTTATGAGGTTAATGAATGAAGTCCTGAGGGAATTCATCGGGAAGTTTGTCATTGTGTATCTGGATGACATATTAATTTTCAGCAAGACAAAGGCAGAACATCTGAAGCATTTAGCTACAGTAATGAAGAAGCTACAACAAGAGAAGTTGTTGATAAACATGAAGAAATCCTCGTTTATGAAGACAGAGCTCATTTATTTGGGTTTTGTTATATCTGCAGATGAACTAAAGATGGATCCAGATAAGGTGGAGGTAATTAAAAATTTTCCATCACCGAGAAATAATTTTGAGGTGAGAAGTTTTCATGGACTGGCTAGTTTCTACCGGAAGTTCATCAGAAATTTCAGTGGGATTAGCATAGCGATGCTGGACACAGTGAAGAAAAGACATAAATATTTTCACTGGACTGAAGAGGCGGAGAAAAGTTTCAAATTGTTGAAACGGAAGATCACGGAACAACCGGTTTTGGTGTTGTCGGATTTCCAAAAGACGTTTCAAGTAAAATGTGACGCAAGCGGGTTTGCCATAGGAGCGGTCTTGAGTCAGGAGGATAGACCGATTGCGTATTTCAGAGAGAAGTTGAATGAGGAAAAAGAAAAGTACTCAACGTATGATAAGGGATTCTATGCCATCATACAGGCATTGAAGAAATGGAGACACTATTTGATTCCAAAGGAATTTGTTTTATATAGTGATAACCATGCATTACAATTTGTGACTCAATAGGAGAAGTTGAATCAGAGGCATGTTAAGTGGGTCGAATACATGCAGAATTTCACTTTTGTAATTAAGAATATTTCGGGTACTGCTAACAAAGTAGTTGATGCTTTGAGCAGGAAATGTTTGCTAATGCAGGAGTTCAAAGTCAGGACGTTAGGCTTTAATGATCTCAGGGACATGTATGCAGATGATCAGGATTTTAAAGAAGCGTACAAAGTAGCTGAGAACCCAGTTCTCAGAGACAGAAGCTAGTGGATAGAGTACGTGATCCAAGAAGGATTGCTATTCAAGGGCAATCAATTGTGTATTCCAAATTGCTCCATGAGGGAGAATTTGTTAAAGGAGAAACATAGCGGAGGCTTGGCGGGGCATTTTGGTCACCACAAGACATTTGCAAGGCTGAGCGAGTCATAATTTTTGCCAAGGATGCGGTCAGAGGTAAAAAGGTTTGTAGATAAATGCAGAATTTGCCAGCATTTGAAGGGGAGGAAGCAGAATGCAGGATTCTATCAACCATTACCCATACCAGAGGCCGTGGGATGAAATCAGCATGGATTTCATATTGGGATTGTCAAGGATGCAAAGAGGATTTGATTCAATCTTTGTGTTAGTGGATAGGTTTTCCAAGATGGCACATTTTATCCCATGCCAGAAAACCAGTGATGCGACTCACATCGCAAATATGTTTTTCAAAGAGGTCGTTCGACTTCACGGCTTACCCAGAAGTATAGTTTCGGACAGAGATACAAAATTCATAGGGCACTTTTGGAGGACATTATGGAAGAAGTTGGGGACTAAATTGTTGTTTAGTTCATATTATCATCCTCAGACGGATGGGCAGACAGAAGTGGTGAACAGAAGTCTGGGAGACTTGCTGAGGAGCCTGGTGGTGGAGCACCACAGCCAGTGGGACAACATATTACCATAGGCGGAGTTTTCTTATAATGACTCAGTGAACAGGAGCATAGGCCGGAGTCCATTCCAGATTGTATATGGCACACAGCCAAGAGGAGTTTCTGAATTGAGAGATTCGGAACAGATTTCTACTAGGAGTGCTAGTGTAGAAGAATTCGCAGAGGCGATGAAGGAACTTCACAACCAGGTGAAGGTCCGATTACAGAATTCAAGTCAGGAGTATAAGCGGAGAGCAGATCAACATCGAATACAACTTCAATTTGAGGTTGGTGACTTGATTCTAGCGCACTTGAGGAAAGAAAGGTTCCTGAGGGGAACATACAATAAATTGAAAATGAAGAAAATCAGGCCATGTAAGGTCTTGAAGAAATTGGGGGAAAATGCTTATGAGATTGAGTTACCGGATGGGATCGGAATATCTCCAATATTCAATGTCTCATATTTATACCCATATAAGCTTGAGGAAGCAGGAGCAGAAGGTGAACAGCCAGAGGTTCGGTGGCAGAAGCAGATGTCGATTGCAGGGAAGCCGCAAATAGAGAACATATTGGACAAGAGAGTCAGTAAGAAGACCAGGAGAAAAGAATACTATGAGTATCTGGTCAAATGGAAGGGCCATCCAGTGGAAGATGCCAGCTGGGAAAATGAAGCAAAGATATAGAAGCATGGATATACCGTGTAGGAGCTCATGGATAGGAGCCCATGAAATTTTTTCAAGCGAGAGAGTATAATGCAGGAGCATCGCAAATATCAAGCGAGCGTGGAGCAAGCGCAACGTATTTTTTGAGCACATGATAAATTGCTTGAAAACCTTTTTGAATTTGATGCGCCAAATCTTAAATGAAGCCATTTATGAAGGGGTGCCTTTGTATATTGTATTGGACCTTGAGCGATTTGCTCTCATCCTTAGTAGATAGGAGGCATTTAAACTAGTTAATGTAGGTAGATAGACTTGAATTCATAGATTAGACAGTTTTAGAAAGAAGGAGGGAAAACGGGATATAGACACCCTCATTGTGTATTGTAACATAATCCTGAGCATTGAGAAAAGAAGTAGAGAGCTGTGTAGAAACACCCATGTACAGTTATTTGGATTAATAGAAGAAGTTGATTCAAATTCATGGCGTTGTGTTTGTTCTTTGTGTATGTATGTTGAATGCTATGCTCATGAGNACATAGCATGTAAAGCAAATGCATAACAAGAAGTAAATACTCATGAGCATAGCATTCAACATACATACACAAAGAATGATTTCTTGTTGGGTGTTTGAAATCTAGGAAAGGAAGTAGAAGAGATGAGTTTCAATTGTTTCTCTATCTGAGCAAGGATTCCTGCAAGGAGTGCAGTCAAAAATGTCCACAAGGAGTGCATTGACGGAGGCTCAGGTAGTTTAACTCTTGTTCTCGTTCACCCATAAGTGAAATTGGGTTACTGGAGCCGTGCCAGGAGTGCACAGGCTAAGGAAGAGTCTTAGTTGTGAATCTGAGCAGAATCTTTGAAGGACTATTGCTGTAGGTGTGCGCAGGGTCAAAGAAACCCAAACACTTGAAGTGTTTGTAGGTTGCCGCAAGGAGTGTGTGCAAATGGTTCTCTTTTTCTAAGAGACTGAGAAGTCGGACAAAGCTCAGGAGGTATAGTACCTTTGAGTGGACCTAAGGAATGATTGCACAAGGAGTTCATGCCGTGGAGCATCTAAAACCTGTGTTGCAGGGTTGCATGCAGGAGGACGAGTGAGCGCAGAGGAACACTTGGTCATTTTCAAGAAATCCTCAAGGAGAAAGAAATTGATGGTCAGGATTTTGTGGAGAGGAATTGGTGAAATCCCGCCAGTTGTTGGATCTTCCAAAGAGGAGAATAGGTTACGGCCGCGTTCGGATTCCAAGCTTGAGGGGTCGTGATTCGTTGGATCGGCGGTCAGTTAGCCATCAACTGTCCGGTTCGACAGGAGTTTCACAGGATTTAAGTCCCCGTAAGTAGAGGGAAACCCCAGAGAAGACATCGGAGTTTTGGTCATCGGGTTCACATAAGTGAAGTGGTTAGACTTTGCGTTTGGGCGAAGTCCGAGATTCGATCTGAACCGTCCATCATTTGGGACACGTGTCAGAAGATCTGACGAAGTCGGGGTTCACGAGAGCAGAAGATCGGGAATTTACTTCGGAAAAATCCCGGGAAGATCATAGCCGTCCATTATTTGGGACGCGCGACAAAGATCGAAGGTGTCGGGATACCCGTTATCGGGAAATCGGAGTTCCTGAGGAAAATAAAGTTGGGACATCACAAGTCTCAAAACCCCGGATAATCGCGAGACACAAACCACGTGACCACAGGACTCATGAAACTGTGAAGTCTGATTTCCCGATCATTAAGGGAGATCTTTTGGAGAACTGTTGTGGGTGTTTAAAATTCCTAATAGGGAATTAGAAGAGCTTTTCAGTTCTTCGGGCCAAGGAAGGAGGAGGTCCTGTGAGCGGACGTGCCTAGTGGGTGCGACTGCATCACTTATCATGTTATGCATATTCATGCTTTTCTTTCAATTAATGAGACAAATTCCAATCTAGCACATAATTATTGAGTGCATCAGAAATATAATCAAAACTTATCAAAATGTCAATATAAGTAATGAATTCAAAAGATCACTCGTAAAAAGTTCTATATAAGTGTCATATCGCATACATGATACACAACATTTAACTATGACACTACCAATTGTGAGTCCAAGTGGACTAATAGATGTTGTATTCAATGTTAAATAGGTTTTGATAGAAGTTTGACTATGGCACTATACTTGGCCATATTATTCATTACATGGCATAGAAAATAACCCCTTGAGGTCATTAGTTGTCCAATGGGAGAATAAATCACCAAAGTAGTGGAAGTAAGGTTTTGTGTGTGGGTAATAAGACCATTTTTTAATCCCACAAAGATAGGTGTATCTTATGACATCTAAAAACCAAGCACAAATCATGATTAACATGACTGAAAAGAAATTGAAAACTAAAAGTCAAAGAAAAAGATATCTAAACTACAACAATTAAAAGGGGATTGCCTAGGAATCATTGCCTAATCATAATACATCTTGAAATAGATCCCATTGTGGGGTTCCTCAAGCATGTTTCCCTCATATTCCTCCAACTTGTAAGTTCCCTTATCGAGGACATGCCTCAGGATGTAAATACCATGCCACATTAGAGTAAACTTGATTTTCCCAAAGACATAACACGAGGGTGGATAGACTTACAATACTAAGCCTTGACACGATTTTTATGGGTGTCATTTTCCATGCATGGGTCTTTGTGGTGCTCATGGAGCTATTCTAGGTGAATGAGGTATTGTTCCAAGGAAGCAGTGTGAGGGAGGAGCTCAATGACTATCTCGAGAGAAGGAATTTCACATTCAACCAAAAAAATTGTTTCCACCCCATGGATGAGATGTGATCAGAATCTGGACCAGGGGTCAAAATTTTGCTCAAAAATCAAAGTTCTCATAATTGCCTCAAAACGAATGGGTACGTAGCCCTCATCATCACGAACCCAATTTAACTCGAATAGGTTCAAATGGACGTCGGATGAGTGAGATATCACGATCTGTTCGATTCGTCAAGCATGCAAAAAAAAATTGCTGACTATATAGTCCGTACAGTCCATATAGCTGACGTGGTAGAGGCCGTACATCTCACATGGCACGTCCATACACTGAGGTGGCAGTTGATAATGTGGTAATCATTGATTGGAAGATTTTGGATAAATGATGTTTCGACACGTGGAATATTTTTTCAAATGGTTTGGTGCCATGTGGCCCAGGCCTGGGCTGCCACGTGGCACCATATTTTCATTGGTTGTTTAAAATATTATGGAGTCCATGGGGATCGAACCCCATACCTCCCCCACTGTGGAAAAGCTTTGACAAAGTCCGACCAAACGGCGTGCCCACATTATAGTTCTTACTATATAATGTTTTGAAAATTATTTGAATTCGCCTTATTGTACATTTCGGCGGGGGGGTCGGGCTGGGGCTTAGCCCCAGCCCGCGGTTGGGTTGTTAACGCATATGACCACCAGTTAATAATGCGCAGGAGTTTTGCTTTGTATAGCCCCCGGTTTTATACGTTCCCATGTGACCGTTCTATACACGGAGGTTTGCACACGGTTTTGTTTTCAAACGGTTAAGTTTTATACACCGCCACATGTCACGCCCAAGTTCAACCTTGGAATGGGTGCCTATCTATGCACTAGGACGTGGTCACATGGTGACCCATATGTCCACGGTTTTGGCGGTTAGGGGCTTGGCGCGCCCTAACTGTCCTACAGTTTGAATCGTTTTGTGGTTGTGCCCGGTGCTATATTTTAGCATGAGATTGAGCGCATGAGCTAGGTTGGACACACAGAGGTGCATTTTGGCGAACCAGAGACAACAAGTTTGAAGGGGAAACTTCCAGGAAGCCTATCTTCCTCGTTTTTTGGCCAAATGAGGTGTCGAAAAAGCCCAGCTAGGGGTTTTTGGATGTTCTGAATCCATTGGCATAGTTTTCAAAGGAATTTTAAGACTTATTTTGTAGTTTTTTCACCATTGAAGTTTCAGGGAGCTCCAGGGAGCTTGAAGCCCTCATTGATGGAGGCCATGCTTAGATGAGCCCAAGTCTGTTTTCTATGAATGAATAGTCATTTTTGGCTAATTGTTATGCTATGAACACATTGGGATAGGTTTAAGATCCATTTGAGAACTTTTACAGGTTTTTTTTCCACAAGGAAGCTCAGGGAAGCTCAAGGCCACATGTAGAAGAGGTCATGCCCGGATGAGCCAACATCCGTTTTCAGAGTTCTATTAGTCATTTCTGGGGTTTTTATGTATTATGAACCCAATGGTACAGTCATTATTTCCATTGGAGTTGAGAAGTATCTTGTAAAAGAATCTTTGACAAACTAATCCCAGAGAGCTTAGTCCATTGATGGAGGCTCACGGAGATGTAGCCCAGTTGGGGGTGAACTCCTTTATCATCTTGTTATTGTTGTGAGTTTGATGGTTTATTTGATGCAAGTTATGTTTGCTGTGTATTTATTTAAAACACATATTTAACCATTTTAAAATAAATTTCCTCACACATGAACATTTAAAAGAAGATGCATAAACTTGGCACATAATTTATCTTGCATAAGTAAGACATTGAGCAAGGTCCTGAAAAGTTTATTTTAATGGAATAGAGGGTGCTTGCATAGCATAACAAGTCAGCCCACTATTTTCAGATCAAGATGAAAAGGTGTAAAACCCATGGTAGTCTTCACCAAGGTTTGTTATGCCCATAGCACTAGGAAAATCATTAAATTCAATTTGTATTTACTTGCATTGACTACTCATTACAAGATGGTCTTTAAGGATTTGTTTACTTCATCTACTTGTCCACTCTCCTATAGGTAATATAGTGGTGATTTTTCTTGATGGAAACCCAACTTTGATGCTAACTCTTACATCATTTTATTTTGAAAGTGACTTCCATGGTCAATGACAATCTCCTTAGGTACACCAAATCTTGCAATGACATTGATGAATATGAACAATGTTGTTGTCTCACCATTGTTTTAAAAATTCATTATATCCTTGGCACACTTATTTAAGTAGTCTACAACAACAATAATGTAATTATGACCTCTTGTCAAAGATAGGTGACACATCATAAATTCGACCCATCATTAGTGAAAGGGCCAATGGTGATAATGAGATAAAGTGGAGCTAGGTGTGTGCACATTTTCCTTCTGAAAACCTGGAATGGATATCATTTCTTGATATCTTCTATGCAATCCTTAAATATTGAGGGCCAAAAATATCCCGCATGTAAAATCTTATGGGTTGTTACCAACCCAAAGAGTTTACCTCCAAAATATCCATTGTGAGAATCACTCAAAAGCCTCTCGACCTCTTTGTGAGCCAAGAAATAATGCAAAACTTGATCCACCCATCGATTATACAAAGTGTTATCAATAATGAGCCATTTCTTTGCATGAAGGTGAACAAAATTCCACTCATCATGAGAGAAGTTAGAGGGAAAAGTTGGATTCAAGAAATATACTAGAATGTCTCCATACCAAGGGTCATTTGAGGTGATAAGGAATAAGTTCTTATCTGATAATGATTCAATTTCAATCTAATTCTCACTATCCTTGGGTAACTTCAACATCAATTCCACAAAAACCAAATATTTCTTCGACTTAGAAGACACAAACTCCAAATAGAACTCTTGCAATAACACAATCCACTTATTGTACTTGTTTTCGATTACTCATCGGGTCAATAAAAACCGGAAGGGATTAATACCTGTTATTATGAAGAAGTATATAACATTGGATTCACTGGAAAACATGAAATAATATCAAGGTCATCTTCTTGACATGAGAGAACCTTAATTCAATACCAAAGAGACTTATTCTCAGATAATACACTATGACCTCCTAGCATAGGTCATCTTCTTGAACCAAAACCATATCGATGGTTGATTTTGATGCCACAAGGTATAGTAGGAAATATATTTTATAGTAAGAAGGAATCAATAGTGAGGAATACACAAGGTCCTTCTTCAAAGTTTTGAATAACCATTTCACAAAATCATCTCATTTTTGTGGGACCCCCTTCTTCAAAAGGAAAATGGAACCTTTTGTTACCTTGGCATACTTGGTGATGAATCTTCACAAGAAGTTTTCCTTTACTTGAAGGATTTCTAATTGATATATGTTATGAAAGGGAGGTAACTAAATTATTTACTCTACCTTAAATAAATCTACCATAATCCCATGATTAGGCACAATAAAACCCATAAATATCCTTAACATGACGCAAAAGATGCATTTGTGAGGATTCAAGTGAATATGTAATAGAAACATCTATGAATTATTACACAAAGACGAGTAGGGTGTTTTTCCCTCTTGTGAGAGTAGGTAGGCATGTCATTAAGATGCTATTTGACAATAAGATTGTTGTTATGAAAGGAATATGGCATGGCCCACTGGAAAGTGTCCCTAGAATTTTTAAGGCCAAATGGAATTTTTCTATAGGAAAATATGCCCCAAGGATAGATAAATGAATTCTTATGTTGATATTCAGGACATGTTTGAATTTGGTTATAGCCAGAAAATCCATCCATGAATGAGAATATTTCACTTCTAGCACATTCGTTGATAATTTGATTGATGAATAGGGTATGATAGTTTTCCTTGGGACAAGCTTTTATTAGATCCCTAAAGTACATTTACATGTGAATGGTCCCTTGAATTTTATCATTAGGAACTAGGTTGGAAACCCATTCAATCAAGGGAACTAGGTAGATGAATCCCAATTTGATAAGATTCTCCACTTCCGCCCTAATGGTAGTTTCCTTTCAATGGTTAACTGGTCATCGATTTTGCTGAATCGGATTTGCATTTTCATAAATTTTGATTTCATGTTCAACAATTCTAGGTCAATGCCTGCCATTTCTTCATAAGTTCAAAAAAAAATATCATGAAATTCTTTGAGAAGGGTAGTGTAGATTTGAATCTCATCGAGGGAACAATATGCCCCAATCAACACATTTTCAATGACATCGAGGTTTCTAGAGATACTAATTAGCATGGTTTTTGAAATGTTTTCCATGTTTCCTTAGACATACACATTGTGTCCCATGAGGGAGATCACATGCCAATTAATACCCATAGTCATGATAATATGCAAATATCCATCCTCCATCCTTATCAAATTGGGAATAAATCAAGACCTGTGGTGCTTATAGTCCCATGATTCTCAGCATAAGTCATGGCATGCAGGATGTCTTTGTGAGAATAAAAAACATATCTAAGGAGTCCAAGGAAACATGATATTCAAAGGCCCACACGGGTGAGGTAAAAGGATTGAACTTCTTCATTGAAGAAAAAACATGAATGTTGTCTATTGTGGTCGATTGAATGGCCTAATAAGCAATATCAACTGTAGAAAAAGGTGTAGACATCTGTGCATTTCTATTATCCTTTGTTAAGACAAAGGATTTGGTAGAACCCACATATATTCAAAGTAATATGTTCTGAAGAACGATTTCATAGCCATGGAGTCTGTAGCAATTGAAGAGATTGCACATGCAGGGGAAAAGTCAATATAGGATATGGGTGAAGGGAGATTAAAATCTCCCATTAGGGAAGGGTACATCCCAAAATCCAAATTTTCACATGTCCTCATGGAATTATCAATCAATGGAATATTGGTTCCTAATGAAGAAGTTGGATTAGTTCTATAGTAAGAAAATTGGTCAATAGTAAAAATATTTCCCTAGTGAGGGAAAAAAATCACATGGGAATCATAGAGACCATAGTTATCATCACATAAGTCCAATTGAAACCTAATAGGATATTTTATTGTAAACGAATGTCAACAACATCCACCTCTATAGTCATGGTCTTTCCTTCCAAATGCACGGAGAACAAAGGAATAATCCCATGAGGTTTGAAAGAATTA
>JASDQU010107155.1:57349-74574 GCA_032191745.1 Picea mariana
GTTGATATTTAAATGTGCTTGAATTCCCAAATAATAAAATGGTGTTCATATTTTATTCAATTTTAGGAACTATAGGATTTGAATTCCAACCAATAAAGTGTATTCATATTTCATTCAATTTTGTACTATGTGATTTATGGTCATCCATCCTTCAACCATGGTTATTGTATTAACCCTTCTTTCAAATTAAATGTTATGTGGTTTTTGGGTAATCCACCTTCATCACCTATTTTCAATGGGTCATTTTCTTATAAAATTAATGCATAACAAAATATGTTGATAATTTGTTGAACATACACATTATTGTTTAGCATAAAAAAATTAAAGTTGGGCATTAATGTATAATATCAATGTATGGTAAGTGTTGGGAATTTGTTGCACCACGAATAATGGATAGCTACTCTTGCGCAATGATTTTTCAGTGTCGATGAATGACTTAGTTAATAATTTGATTGTGTGCACTGAATAATGTTACGCATGGTTAATTAAGTGGCTAGATATCTCATTTGTCTTAATTTGTTGATGTGTGAATGATGGATTATTGAATATAATGCTTGCGCGCAGTTCATTATTGTGATGTATGACTAGTTGAGGAATTAGACTCCTTGTATGCATGGAATTAATGTCATGAATGATGGTATTAGATATTAGCCTTTGTGTGCAAAATGAAAATCTATTACGACAGATGAGTGCCTATTGTGATTGGGAATTGCGCCTCGAATACAACTAAGAATTATTTTGTGCCTTGGATTTAGTGTGGTCTATATTGTGTTATGCAAATGATTACTCACGCACCATATTTAATTGTGTAATAGGAATGATGGATTAATAAATTTGATTTTCGTAGATGATGTCAATTTAGCTAGTTGCTTGGATTGATTGGGTTAATGAGATGTAGACACCTCATTGTTCCTTAGAACAGTGACCAGCCCTGATACCTTAAATGGTTAAAATCAATTGGAAACTGAGCTTGAGTGTTTTTTATGTGTCCTGGAGGTCCTAACCTTGCAGGATAGGTTGGGCGGGCCGTATCTTATGTCATTCTTATGATTATCTTTATGATCTTTAAGTTATCATTATGTTATCTCATGTTATATTGGTGTTATCTAATGATTACCTGTAAGAGATGAGTTGAGTGATTCATGATTCGTATTGTTTATGCGTCTTTATTAATTGTATGAATGCAATGATTATGGGTTGCTATATATTTTTGTTGTTGCGTCGATATGCGTATTGTTTTTCATGGTGATGATGTGTCGACTTGAGTCGTGATTGATTGTTAATTTATTAAAATTTTTTCGTTAATATATTGGATGATGTGTCGATGATATTGTTATTAATTGTGATGTTTTAAAGATCCTAACAAAAAAAACAAAAAAATTACCTGTTGTACGCCGTTTTTGTTGTCGTAAAAGTGGGGTTGTTACATATGGTATCAGAGTGCATTCAACCCCAAAACTTGGGATCATTAAGCCTTCCACTGTATAAACAATTGATTAATAATTTATAAACTAATTCAATTTGAATTGTATTTGTGCATTTAATCATGGTTAGAGGATGTCGCAGAGGAAGACAACATGGTGCTAGGGGAGGAGGTGCAATGCCAACAGTAGCATCCATGCTAGAGGGGTCTAACCCCCAAGGAGAAGAACAGTTCATTGGACATGAACAAATTTTTGTGGGGGATGTGGTTGGGTATGAGTTCCTTTCAGAGGATGTCAGAGGCTTTGATTATCCATCTGGAAAAAGATGAGGCTAGGGTGTCGGTACTCCTTGAGGTTCCATTGTGCACCCCAACCAGTACCTGTAGCATTCACCGAGAACTCGAGAGGGTCAACTTTCCCGAGTTCGTGGGTGCCATGGATGGTGCAACCACCGAGGCATGGTTGGAGAACATGGCGATGTTCTTTTCACTTTGCGACTATACCTCCAACATGAAATTACACATGGAGGTCTTTCATTTGAAGGGGAGAAATCTTCTATGGTGGAAGATGCTCCTGCCACAACTAAACATGGTCATCGAAGACGTGTCATGGGAACTCTTCGAAGAGAGGTTCTGGGAGAGATATATGTCTGAGGAATTCATTGAGCGTTAGATCAATAATTTCAACTCCTTACGACAGGACAGTTGTACGATGCCCAAGTACGAGGCTCGTTTCATGGAGTTGCTTTGGTATGCTTCACATTTGAACACCGAAAAGATTAAGTTCAACTAGTTCGTGTTCGGCCTTAATATCAGCATTCATGCAAAAGTGAGGATATTAATGCCTCATACATTGCATGATGTTGTCTAGAACACCCTCATAGATGAGGAAGAGCTGATCAGTGAGGGTCATAGAAGGACTCCTCTGTGACCGACGGGACATGCGAAATTTGGTGTGCAGTAGCATCATACACCATCTAGACATCCATAAAGGTATCGAGGCACTCTGAGACGATCCACATTCAAGACACCACGAAGACAAGTGCCTCAGCAACGGACTCCCTACAGAGGACCACAACACCAACAACAATGTCATCCACAACAACAACAGTTTAGGCTTGTTTAGTAGAACAGACTAGGGTTCCTGGCTGGTGGGCCATCAACTTCTACTTTGGGGACCAAGAGTGTTGGACCGAAAACTGAATGTTGGACATGTGGAGAGCCACATTACCAGCTTGACTACCCAGTTGAGAGGGCCAAAGTAGTCGGGTCCTTCGGACACGCTACAGTAGGAGATTTGGGAAAGGCCTACCAAATTCATGTAGTGGTGAATAATCGCCAGGCTGAGCACCATTCTACTATGATCATGACATTAGGTACCATCACTGACCAATCTTTTAGTATTTTGATATATCTAGGTGCTACAAAGAGCTATATTTCTCTTTCAACGCTAAAAATAATTAAGGTAAAGGCAGTCGAACAAGACGAGTTTATTTATGTGGAAATGGATTTTGGAGCCAAGCAGAAGGTTGGAGAAAAGGTTATAGAATATAGCCTTAACCTGGGAGATTTCTTCATGAAGGCCAACGTGTACGTCACAATATTAGGATCTTATGATGTCGTGATCGATATGGACTAGTTTGAATTGCATGATGCTATACTCAACTGCAAGACGAAATGGCTGAGTTTGACCGATGATGAGGGACAGAGACGAGCGATTGTAGGAAGGAACCATGGAGTTTCCCTAAGGTTCATCTCTTCCCTACAGCTACAGAAGAGCACGCACAAGGGATGAAGCTATATGTGATCCTTGCGTTGAATGAAAATGGCATGGCAAAAGGACTAGAAAACCTTTTGGTAGTACGTGAATTTGAGGATGTATTCCTAGTGGAATTACCAGGTTTGTCACCTAAAAGGGAACTAGAATTTACCATCGACCTAAGACCTGGTACTGAACCGATAACAATAATTCCTTATCGGATGTCGACACCTGAGTTACAGGAGTTGAAAATGAAAATGAAGGAGTTTCTAGACCTAGGACTTATACGTCCAAGTGTATCTCCTTAGGGTGCACCTGTTATTTTCATATGGAAGAATGATGATTTGTGGAGACTCTTCATTGACTATCGTCAATTAAACAAGGAAACGATCACGAACCAGTATATGTTACCAAGAATAGATGATTTGCTTGATCAAATGAAGGGTGAAAGGGTGTTTTTGAAGATCGAATTGAGGTCAGGATATCACCAGCTACGGATCAAGGAGGAAGACATTCCTAAGAATGCATTTAAGACGAGGTTTGAACATTACGAGTTTATCTTTTTAACATTTGGACTGACAAACGTCCCAAGGGTATTCATGAGCTTGATGAATGGGGTGTTCTGCGAATACTTGGACAAGTTTTTTCAAGTATTCATTGATGACATTTTGATATATTCTCCAAGGATGGAAGAACATGACAAACATTTTCACTTGGTACTGCAGTTTTTACGAGAGGACAAATTATATGGGAAATTGTCAAAATGCTCTTTTTATCAATCGAGGATTCATTATTTAGGGCATGTTATCTTTGGCGAGGGTATCTCTATGGATCCAACGAAGGTAGAGGCCATCATGGAATGTCTTGCGTCGATGAACGTACCTGAAGTACGTATCTTCATGGGCTTAGAAGGATATTACCGACGGTTCGTCGAAGGTTTTTCTAAGATAGGAAATCCGATTACGGAATTGCAGAAGAAAAAAAAGAAGTTTGTATGGACCAAGAAATGTGTGGAAGCATTTTGAAGGCTCAAGGAACTGTTGACGACACCTTTGATACTAAAAGTCCCTGACATAGACGAGGATTTCTTGGTATGCACAGGCACATCCAAGGAAGTCTTACGCGGAGTATTTATGCAAAATGGTTGAGTGATCGCTTACATCTCAAGAAAGTTAAGAAAGCATGAGGAGAACTAAGAGATGTATGATTTGGAGTTATTGGCCATTGTGTATGCCCTAAGAGTGTGGAGACACTACCTGATTGGATGAAAAATTGAACTAAAAATGGACCACTATGGCTTGCAACACATTTTTACGCAAAATGACTTGAATGCGCGACAAAGGCGTTGGTCAGAACTGCTTAGCGAGTACAATTTTAAGATTACCTACATAAAATGAACAATGAACAGAGTGACATATGCGTTGAGTCGGAGACCATGCATATTTTCGGTGATACATATTCAAACTAACCTTCGTTAAAAGATTCTAATTATACAGTGCAACGATGATTGGTATAATGGGGTTAAGGAATTTATCGGACAAGACACCATGTTGGAACCAAAAATTGAGGGATTTACTATGGAAAACAATGGATTAATGAGATATAATAACCGGATTTATATACCGCCTAACGATGAGTTGAGAAGTTTGATCTTAAACGCAGCTCATAGAGCAGTGTACATGGCTCATCCAAGAGTCACAAAGATGAGGGCAGACCTTAACTCCTTATTCTTCTAGAAAGGAATGAAGGCGGACATAGTCAACTATGTGGCGAGATGTCTAGAATGTTAGCAAGTAAAGGTTGAACATAGACATTCGACAAGAGTAATACAACCACACACTATTCCAGAATCAAAATGGGAGGTCATTTTGATTGACTTCATTGTTGGATTTTCGCTGACGACAAGGATGCACAACTCTATTTTCGTGGTAGTTAACACTCTAACGAAGAGTGCACATTTTATCCATGTGCATACAATGTATCAGGCGTTAGACATAGCTAGATTTTTTATCAGCGAGATTGTGATATTGCATGACGTGACTAAGAGGATCATATCTGATTGAGGATCGATATTTACAGGATGATTTTTGACTAGTTTCCAAGAGGCCTTAGGAACCCAACTCAACTTTAGTACCGCGTATCACTTGGATACAGATGGGAAGATAGAAAGAATGAACCAAATCTTGGAAGATATGGTGTCTATGTAAGTGATGGACCAACATAAGTGTTGGGAGGATTCGTTTCCACTGGTAGAGTTTGCATACAACAATAGATATCAAAGCACCATTAAGATGGTGCCATTTGAGTTTATTTACGGGCGATCGTGTCCGACGCCTTTGAGCTGGGATAGACTTGAGGATAGGATCTTGGTAGGACCAGAAGCGATCCAAGAAATGGAAGAACAAATGAAAGGGATAAGGCAAATGATCAAGCAAGAACATGATCGATAGAAGATTTATGCCGATGCGCATCGCGTTGACTGTAGTTATGAAGTTGGCAATCGAGTCTTCTTGTCAGTGAAACCACACAAGAGTTCGATCAAGTTTGGAAAGGGTTCTAAAATCTCTCCTAGGTTCATGGGAACTTTCAAGGTTGTGGAAAAGAAAGGGGTCTTGGCCTATAGGCTAGCCTTGCCTGATTCTTTGAGGCATATGCACGATGTTTTTCATGTATCTTTTTTGAGACATTATGTTAGAAATCCTACACATTTGATTCACAGTCCAGTTCTTTGCAGGTATCGGATGAGGGTGTGCTCACAGTGGATCCAAAATGCATTCTGGACCATTGCATTCGAAAAATATGAAGTCGAAAATTTGATCAAGTCAAGGTCCAGTGGGAAAATTATAGTCCACATTCATCTACCTCGGAGGACGTATATGATATGTGCCAACAATTTCCATTTTTTTTTGATAGTTAGACATTTAGATCTTGTCAGATACTTTATTTTCTGCACTTATATACTGTGAAACTTCAGGACTAAATTTAAAACTAGAGGGGGTGTATGTAACATCCCTCTCTTGTGCACACATGATTTTACCTATTCTTTTAGGACACCTACGTGCAAGTGATCCGGTTCACTATATGATTGTCTACTTCGCTTATGGATTCTGATGATGAGATTGTATATTATGATGTTATGTTATTTATTTATGTATAGACATGTTCTATTGATGAGTTTCTCCTGAGTGTAAATGATCCAGGTGGATATCAGTGGCCACCCACCTCTTCCAACTGGCTCAAAACAGTTTTCTGACAATTTTGGCAATTTACTTTTTTTTAGCAGTTTTAACTTTCGAGGCCATTTTGAGGGCCTAAATGAAGGTATTTAGGGATGGAGATTCTCAATGATATCCAAAGGCATCATTTTCCCCCCAAAATTAATCTCCTCGACTATACCTTTCCAACAGGCTATCATACGCCTAAAACAGAGATCGTATGCAAAAGTTACGACCCCAGGAATTTGATGTACTAACTTACCCAAACGGGGCCCACATGAATTTTGGCGCTTCATCTCCTAGGGTTAGGTTTTTGGATGTATGGGGTTTTTGGCATTATTGTTTATTGTAGAAAGGCCTTCAGATACTCATTGTAATCATCTTCTTGCGAATGAGCATAGCCGTCACATCTCTTCTCATATATAAACCACCATCATTCCAACAAGCTTGTTTCCGCTGCATTTTACAGTGTTAGCTTATTTCCTTATTGAATAGAAAACCAGTTTTACTGTATCTTTGTTATTTTGTGTTAAGAACCTATTAATAATATGTAGTAATTTCTTTCTGCTCATAAAATCCGGATAAGTGGTATCAAAGCGGTTTTCTCCTTGTCGTCTTAATGCATGTCCCCAACGAGGTTGGAGTACAAAGAGTTGGGTCTCGAGATTGTTTCTCTTGAGGACAAAAGCTATCACACACCCAAGTGACCTCTCATGGCAGGAGAAAATAAATATGACGGTATAGGATATCCTTTCAAACTGTTGATTGAGGAATCCCTCACGCAACAAAGGAATGAGATGATGGACAGTTTTGCGCAAATCCTTTGACGACTACCAACAGGCGACTCATCTTCTTCGAGTGGCGATGACACCCCCTTCAAGGTACAAATAAACTTCTATATGCATATATTTGAAGGTCAGATAGACAAAGATGTTGTATACAAGTGGTTTAATCTACTAAAAGGGTATTTTTCTATCCATAACTTTTCGAATAGAGAAAAGATTACTTTTGTGCTCCTCAAAGTTGTTCCCCACGTCAAAGATTGGAGGGGAAATTCTCTGTGACCAAAAGGAAATAGAGGAACCATCACTAGTTACAGTCACAACCACCTACAATTCCTTCAGGGATGTTATTAAGGAACAATACTACCCTATCAGAAGTTATGACAACTTGTATACCAAATGGACCACACTGTGGCAAGAAAGAGACCAAGCAGTGCCATATTTCACGAATATCTTTCATACCTTGCACACCAAGCTGGGTATTAAAGATTTGGAGTGACATCTGGTGCTCAAGTATCATGGCGCGCTGCATCGATAAATCCAGACCGAAATGAAATTTTTGGACAGCTCATCCTTGGGTTTGGCCTACCAATATGCTATCAAAATCGAGAAGAATCTCAAACAAAAGACATAGAAATTTGGGCCTTGGAACCCTTCACAACAAAATCTAGGAAAGTTCGGCCCAAACCCATGGAACAAAGTACAGAGAAAATATGGACAATATCAAGACAACCAGTCCAAGCCACAAGCAAAGAAGGACACCGAAAAGACAAAGAAAGATACCGGGAAGTGGCGCGACTTCCATAAGAGCCCTTGGTATAACACTGCTAACTGTCACTCAAAGAAGTCGTTGGTGGTCGAAGTGAAAGCCTCTGAATCAGATGTGGGTTTGGAGTCTGAGGCAAAACCAGATAGGGGAAGATGGATCATTGATGCAGAAACCAATGCCACCGTTGCTACCACCAAGCTCTAGCCTGGTGAACCAGACAAGACAAAAGAAGGAGAACAACTCTTCCATTCACATATGTGGGTAAAAGGAATCCCGTTGCACTTCATCGTGGATAGTGATAGCCAGAAGAACCTCATCTCAGCAGAGGTCGTCAAGCGGTTGGCCCTGCTGACAACACCACACCTACAACCCTACACCATTGGATGGCTCTACCAAGGAAGCGATCTCTGCGTCAGCCAATAGTGTCGACTGTCGTACGACATCAAGACCTTCAAAGATGAGGTATTATGCGATGTTGCTCCTCTCGAAGTTTCTGATGTTCTTTTGGGACAACCTTATTTATGGAAACGTCATGTTGTATATGAGTCTAGGCCTCATAGTGTTATTATTACTTTGAACAAGAAATTGTACAAGATACCTGAAGCAGTCCCACCTAGTGTTATTTCCTTTATCCCTGCTAAGAAATGCAAGAAGGTCATCTCTCGAATGGGGAAGTTTGTCTTCTTCATGATTCGCTCTCAGAATAAGCGAAAGATCACAACCACATCCAGGGTCTCTATGGCCGACCTCTCCACACAGCATAAGAAAGTAGATAAGGTCGTGGAAGAATACTCATATATCTTCTCCTCACCTACCAGGATACCTCTGCACTACCAGGTCAAGCACCCCATCGATCTGACCCTCGGTGCACTGCTGCCCAATGGGCCAGTCTATCATCATTGTCTGTTAGAGAATGAGGAGATCAAGCGACAGATCCAAGAAATTATCCATAAGGGGAACATCTGTCTTAGCTCATCACCTTGTGGGATCCCAATCGTGTTGGTACATAAGAAAGATGGAACCTGGCGACTCTGCATTGATTATCGGGCTTTGAATAAAATCACAATTAGGAACCAGTACCTAATTCCTTGAATCGACGACCTCCTTGATCAACTCATGGGGGGCAAATAATTCAGTAAGATTGATCTAAAGTCTGGCTACCACCAAGTCCCGATNTCTCCTCACCTACCAGGGTACCTCTGCACTGTCAGGTCAAGCACCCCATCGATCTGACCCTCGGCGCACTGCTACCCAATGGGCCAGGCTATCATCACTATTTGTTAGAGAATGAGGAGATCAAGTGACAGATCCAAGAAATTATCCATAAGGGGAACATCTGTCCCAGCTCATCACCTTGTGGGAGCCCAATCGTGCTGGTACATAAGAAAGATGGAACCTGGCGACTCTGCATTGATTACCGGGCTTTGAATAAAATCACAGTTAGGAACCAGTACCTGATTCCTTGAATCGACGACCTCCTTGATCAACTCATGGGGGCCAAATAATTAAGTAAGATTGATCTAAAGTCTGGCTACCACCAAGTCCCGATAGAATAGACAGATGTATGGAAAATCGCCTTCAAGTCAAAGGAAGGCCTTTTTGAATGGTTGGTCATGCCCTTTGGTTTGACAAATGCTCCAGCCACTTTCATGAGGATGATGGATGATATCCTACAACCATTCACCAATACTTTTGTAGTGGTGTATCTAGATGAAATTCTCATTTACAGCAAGACTTGGGCCGGACATTTGCAGCATATTCAGCAAGTTATGCACACCTTGCAGCAGCACAAGCTATATGCCAACTTGGAAAAATTCTCTTTCGGCATGGATAGGGTCCATCACCTGGGCTACATAATTGATCAGCATGGCGTACATGTGGATCCAGCCAAGATCAAAGTCATCCGTGATTGGCCAGCCTCAACCACACTCAGTAAGGTTCGGAGCTTCTTGGGCCTTGCCAATTTCTACCACAGGTTCATGTTGGGATTCTCCCATATTGCATGGGACCTTAGCCAAATAACCAGGGGTGGTGGTAAAGAAAAATTTGTGTGGGGCCGGTCCCAACAACAAGCATTCGACAATTTGAAGCAGTGCTTGTGCTCATCCCCATTACTTTCACTACCATACCTACAACAACCCTTTGAGATTGAGACAGATGCTTCATACTATGCGATGGGCACCATTCTCACTCAGCACGGCCACCCCGTGGCCTATCATAGTGAGACACTATCATATTCTTTCTATAAGTACCCTACTTACGACAAATAAATGTACTCCATTGTGCAAGCCTACCACCAATGGAGACATTACATTCTTGGGAAGGAGAAAATCATCCACACTGATCATAAACCACTGCAGTTCATGCAGATACAAGGAAAATTGCAGAATGATCACCATCAAAACTGGTCTACATACTTGCAACAATTCCACCTCAACATCAAGTATAAAACAAGAAGCACTAATCACATTGTTGATTTCCTTAGTAGACCACCAGTCATGACACTCACAACAGTGCTAGAATCCTGTGGCCATGAGGCCTCTGGATGGCCCCAACTCTATGAGACAGACCTGGACTTCGCCACCACCTACCAAATGTTGGGTGAAAACGCAGTTGTCAATAATTTCCATCTTCAGGATGGGTTTTTGTGTCGTCTAGGCCATATGTGTGTTCCATCAAGTGATTAAGTGAAGATGATCTGGGAAACCCACTACAGTCGAGTGGCAGGACACTTCAACGTTGAAAAGACAATGGCAATGCTACAAAAACATTTCTATTGGTTGAAACTTTGACAGGAGGTCAGCAAGTATATCAGGTCCTACACTACCTGCACTATTTCCAAATTTACCACTAAGAAATAGGGCTTGTACACCCCTCTTCCTACTCCTGACAGGCCATGGGAATCAACATCATAATCAACATCGGGTGCCACATAAGTTTCAGGTGGCCGAAAAATTTTGGTTGCACTTGTAGAAAGAATGCTTTATAGGACCCCATCAGAAGCTTCACACACTTCATTATGGTTCATACACCATCACCAGGGTCATGGGGGATAATTATTTTGAGCTCAACATTCCTCCTTTCCTTCTCCCACCATTATTGGGCACCTCAGACATAGTAGAGCAGTTGACACCAACAAAGCTCAACCCAGACTACATACAATAGGCATCCAATGATCATATTTTGGACACACATATCAAGGGAATTCGATAGCAAAGGATCCAACTTTATCGAGTCGTCAAAGCAAGGCAACTCCTGCGCCAAGGCAAGTGGCTCACCCGGGGCCAAATTCAGCAGAAATTTCCTCATCTTATGGGGGAACTCAATGCAATGGAGACCATTTATTGCTAAGGAGAGAAGATTGATCCAGGTGGATATTGGTGGCCACCCACCTCTTCCAACTGGATCAAAACAATTTTCTGACAATGTTGGCAATTTACTATTTTTAGCAGTTTTAACTTGCAGGGCCATTTTGAGGGCCTAAATGAAGTTTTTTGGGGATCGAGCTTCTCAATGATAGCCAAAGGCATGATTGAGCCACAAAAATGAATATCCTCGACGATGCCTTTCAAATAGGCTATCATACGCCTAAAACAAAGATCGTATGCAAAAGTTGCGACCCCGAGAAGTTGATGTGCTAACTTACCCAAACGGGGCCCAAATGACTTTTGGCGCTTCATCTCCTAGGGTTATGTTTTTGGATGTGTAGGGTTTTTGGCATTCCTGTTTATTGTAAAAAGTCATTTAGAGCCTCATTGTAATCATCTTCTTGCGAATGAGGGCAACCATCACATCTCTTCTCAGAGATAAGCCACCACCATTCTAGCAAGTTTGTTTCCACTGCATTTTACAGTTTCAACTTATTTCCTTATTGAATAGAAAACTAGTTTTATTGTATCTCTGTTATTTTTTGTTAAGCACCTATTAATAATATGTATTCATTTCGTTCTGCTCATAAAATCTGGATTAGTGCAGGACACTTGACATATTGAGGATGTCGATGGAATCGGTGGACCTCCTTGGACTCCGGATCGATTCAGGGAGTGGACTGTATATGGTTTGGTCATTTCTATTTATGCATATGTGACCTATGATCTAGTATATTATGATGTTGTTTATGGATTGTTGACATGTTTCGTTGATGGATGCAGGCTGATGATTTCTTGCTAATCAGACTCACATTAGAAGTAAAAGGACCATGCACAACAACCAGATATTGAGGGAGGGGTGTGTCAGGAGCCCTACCACAACCTACTAGCACTCCCACCGTGGCTCGAATTGTAGGCTAATGATTACCTACTTATAGAGATCCACGATGTCATGAGGGAATACCGAGACAATCACTCATGAAGATTCTAAGGGGCATGAAATAAGGCAGGGTCCTTATTCCTTAGAGGCCCTTAGTCTCTCACAAGATCGCCCGATGGAGTATTGACTCCAAGGGTTGGACAACTACCAAAATCAATCAAAGGTGAGTGTCACCTTTGGAGCATGTACTGCATCTTGAAGGGCACGTCGCATAAATAAAACATGAATAAAGGTGAGTGGCACCCTTGAAGCACGTAGTGTGTCTTGAAGGGCATGTCATGATTTTAATAAAGGTGAGTCAATGAACCTAGGTACCTAGAAAACAATATTTTTTGTGGACATGGTCAACCTTAAAATAAATGTTAAATGAGTAAATTTTTATTAATTATAAATTTCCCTTAAAAATTATAAGCCTAGTTGAAAATTAAGCCTAGGTCTAATTAGGGTAAGAAGACTAAAAACTAAATAATCAATTTATAAAAGCGGGATGAAGAAAAATCAAGTTAAGAATTTAAAAGATAAATATTGTATCTAAAGATTTAATTACCTATTATGTGCAAGACATGCTAAATTGGAACTTAGACAATAAGGGAAATAAATGTAAAAAGGAATGTGGAACATAGAAAGGAATCTAGTCTAGTCTAACTAAAGAAATTTCCTAATTAAAACACAACCAAGTTTTACAAAGGTGTCTGTCATTAAATGGAAATAGAGGGAATAAAGGGACAACAAGGAGCTTTTTTAAGAGCGCTTTTTAGGATGGGTGAGGGAATTTCTGGTACAACTAGGGGATCGGGTGACAAGTGTACGGGGGAGAATATTTCCTATTTAAATTTGAATAAAATGAATTAAACATGCAAATGGAAAGTGGTCGCTAAGAGTAAATCTATAAAAGTAATGCCTGAGAAGAGGAATGGATCACGACTGATTTTTCTTGTGGGAGTTGGGATACCCAGCTCGAAAAGAGAGTGGTAGCTCGACCTTAAATGGTTAAAATCAATTGGAACATGAGCTTGAGCATTGCTTATGTGTCCTAGAGTTCCTAACCTTGCAGAGTAGGTTGGGCAGGTAGTATCTTATGTCATTCTTATGATTATCTTTATGATCCTTAAGTTATCGTTATGTTATCTCGTGTTATCCTACTGTTATCTGATGATTACCTATAGGAGATGAGTTGAGCGATTCTGATTCTTATTTTTTATGTGTCTGTATTAATTGTATGAATGCAATGATTATGGAATGTTATATATTTGTGTTGTTGTGTCGATATGTGTAGCGTTATTCATGGTGATGATGTGTTGGCTTGAGTCATGATTGATTTTTAATACGTTAATATTGTTTCATTAATATATTGGATGATGTGTCAATGATATTTTTATTAATTGTGATGCTTTAAAGTTCCTAACAAAAAAAAAATACATGTTGTACGTTGGTTTTATTGTCTTAATGGCGGGGCCGTTACAAATGAACAATTGAAGATGGAATACCATTACAATTTTTTTTTAAAAGTGACATACATTCCAGAATTTTATATTTTTCATTGAAAGTACACGTATTTATGAATATCTAGGATTCTGGAATCATTTGGTTTAGTTTACTTTCATGGTTCATTCAAATAAGGAACTATATTTTTTATGAATTATAAAGTTTATCGAGCCTTGTTTACAATTTGAGGGAAGAACCTATAGATTGTATAGGGAACCTAAAATGACCTATACTTTTGATTATACTAATCCTACAAATTATCCATCGTGTACACAAATCCTTTAATGTATCACCAATACTACATAAAGGATTTGCGAACTCATTATTTCCAACATGATTGAAATGGTTTTTCATATGAAGAGAATAAGTTCATATTAGAACTAGGACCCATTTCCATGTCATTATAAGGGACTATTGATGGCTTATAAAAACTTTCACTAAATGTAGTACCTTTCATAAAATCATCCCCTTCTCTATTAATACCTCTAGGAATAATATCATTCTACAAATAAAAAATAACACCATTTACTAAGGCTTGGTTTGCTTCATTTAGATTTTCATTTTTAAATTGAATTTGGAGTATGTTGAGAATTCAAGGTAGTGTATTATTAACATCTATTTAAGAGGAAATTTCATTAGATTCAATTGATTGGTGAGATCCTCTACCTATGAGGATGAGGAGCAAAACCATGATAGAGGAGACATAATAATTGAACCTTTCTAGTTTTAAAGTTATAGAGGAGATAGAGGAGACATATGAGAGGATTTGGAGCCCACTATGAAATATCTATGGCACATAAAAGTCTCAATTTCAATTTTTGTTTTTGAATTTTGATTCTTAAAGTGTCAATTTTATTGCTTCATTCCATACCTCTTTTTCATATGGACATTTGTACAGATAAATGGTTTACTAATTCTCCATCCTTTTTACACATCATACACCATGTTGGCCCATAACATTTTTGTTTTTTACCATTATCCTAATTAAAAATTTTAAAAACATCCTAAAACATGTCAATTTTAATTATGAAATTGTGAATTTTGATTCCAAAAGTGTTGATATATTAAATTTATACAATGTGCATTTAGATATCAATATCTTGAAGCAAATCAAACAAAATTGAAATTATGAGCTACTTGAAAAATGTGTATGATGAACCTAACACTACTTATTGTACACATTAAACACAGTTTTCATTAAGTTTGATTGAAAAAACTTAAGTTGAAAAAGAATGTGATTTTGTGACCTCATAACAAAGTTGGGAGTTTACTCAATGCAAACCTTGTATTGTGGATGGTGTGTTGTTATCCCTGCAAATTTTTGGATAGAAAACTATTATGTGATATTGAAAAACACTCATAGGTGTCATATTAATGGCACTAGTGAATACTTCCAATGTGCAGAGTATTGATAATCCATCAGGCCTTTTTGACCCTTTTCGATACATAAGCAATTTATGTCAATATAATTTTAATGAAAATCACTTACTTGTATTAAAGTATATTTTAATTTTGCATTAACAAAGGTTAGATGTTGTTGTTATTATTATGAAAAATATTATTTATTTTACATTTTTTTGGATGATTGTATTGGAAGTTCAACAGAAACCAAAGATGAACATAACCAGTTTAGTGTTGAACTTGTTGGATTACTGAGAGGAGGGTCAATCAGTGATAGAGAAATTTAATCATTTTTAACCATATAATCCAAGTGTTATATCAATGAAGCATTATCATCCAATAACTGCAGAGTAAATAAGCAATGAACAAATGGACAAACACACACATACACAGTACACCAATGTTTTACGTGGAAACCCAAATCGGGAGAAAACCACAGAATGTTTTTTCTTATATGTCTTAAATAATTACATTCATTGGAAGAACCAACTTCCTTTGTTTTCCAACTACAACTGTAAGGAGTCTCCAACCCCCTAGTTTCTCATGCTACAACCTGAGGGAAGCTCCAACTCCCCAATTCTCTAGCTACAACAAGAAGGAGGCTGCAACCCCCTACGTTCTCTGGCTACAACCGGAAGGTGGCTACAACCACCTATCCTTTCCCCATACAACCTCACTAAAGTATAAGTATAATGATGGAACCATTGTCACACTATCACTGTGAGATATACCATTGTAAACCTGTACCAATAAATCTGAACCATGCATCAACCATCCATCAACCTGTGCCTCAACTTGTAATCAACCTGTACAATAAACAAGTGCATCAACCATGCACCAACCTGTAATCAACCTGTATCATAAACAAGTGCANTGCATCCAACCATGTACCAAGTATGTACCAATCATGTGTCAACTACTCATCAACTATGACTCATCAATATGTATCAACATCATCAACTATACACCTCATGTATGTGCCAACTCATCAACTACTTGTCTCAACTATGTACTCAACGTGTACCTTAACCAAAATCCCTCATCAATTTCATCATCCAAATCTGATTTGTAGATCTGTAATAGACCTAGTGTATATGATCACATTCCTTCAAACCTTTCTTAACTTTCACAACAAGAGACTAGCATTTTCATTAAACTTTTCTTTAGTCTCACATGCCTAGTTTTGGATTAGTCAACAACCCTAACTTGAAGTAATCATAACTTTGTACCTGTAATGTATAAAGATATGAAACTGATAGAAAATGTTCTTTAGTTTGTTTTGTGCAATTCGTCCAAGTTTCACTACTTGGAACCTCTCAAAAAAGGATTTATAGTAAAAATGGCATACCTTGCTGAATTATGTCTTATTCTAGAGAGCGACCTTCTAGAGCGTGCCCCACACTGACTATTTGTTAAAATGATATTAAACTATTACACAGAATACTAAAGATTGTACCCTAACCAACACATTTGGTTTCACTAAATTTGGATCTGTTATGAAGAAGTTATGATGTTTTTACCCGAAACACCTGTTTTTGACTAGTTTCAGGACTAGCCACAAGCCCTATTTTCAACTGAGTGTAACTCCCAAAATAAAACGACCCACAAGCTTAATTTTTTAACATAGATACTTGGATATGTTTTATCTATGGCATAGAAATTTCACGATCTTATAGAAAAATAGTTATAGTGAAAATGGTGAGATGACCTATAAATAACATACCTTAGAAAGCACCATCAAAAGAATTTATCCTTCCTTGGATTTCAGCGTTCTTTTTTTCACTTTCCTCAGAATTTAGGCTTAGATATCATTTGGTTACCTCAGAAACCTATAGGTATTCACTATGCTCAAGTGTGATTAAAACGAGAGAGCCTTTCCTCTTATTTATACTCTCCAAGTAGCTTCCTTAAAAACATCTTGTAGGTCACTTGGCCCCACTTTCCTTATTTTAGAGTTAACCCACTTCTAATTTCTCCATTAAATTTATTATTGAAATAATTTATTTTTTATTCACTTTGAATTATAATACACTCATTACTTCACTTTATTATTTACCTTTTAAAATCTCTTAAACCACTTTGA
>JASDQU010107155.1:96237-111944 GCA_032191745.1 Picea mariana
AGCAATATGTCCCATCTTGTCATAATGGTAACATTGGTAGGATGAGAAATCTTTTTCTCTTCTTTGACCTTTCTGAAACTTCTAGAATCTCCTTGGAGGGTGAGATTCTTTATGTATGAATTAGTTTTGGGGGTGAGACTCCTTATGAGTTTATTTTTGGAAGTAAGACCTCTTTCTTCCTCCTTTAATATGAGTAGCTAGGGATTGATCTTCATCTCTTTATAGTAATGCTTCTCGGCTAGCTACTCTTGCTTCTTCTTGAACACATTCTTCCCAAAGATTGTCAAAGTTTAATTTCTCCTTTCTGGCACAAATAGTTTGGATGAATGCATCCCAAGATCTTGTGATACCATTAAGGGATTTCATTATAAGTTTGTCTTCATCTAGAGTATCACCAATTGATTCTAGTTGTTCTTTGAATTGTGATATTCTAGAGAAATATTCCTGAATTGTTTCTCGTTTCTGCATCCTTGTATTTTTTAGTTGAGTTCTTAGATTCATCTTCTGATTGATGTTATTTCCTTCATACAATCTAGTTAGGGCATCAAAAATTTCTTTTGGAGTCTTGTTTGAATCCCTTGATGAATCAAGTGATCTTTAATAGAATCTGCAATAATTCTTTTGGCCCTAACTATGTCCTTTTGGTGTTTTTCATTAGTTGTAGTATTGGTAGGTTCTGATACATCTTATTTAATGAATCTTGCTAGGTCATTATATTCAAGAATGAGTACAAACCTATACTTCCAGACACGGAATTTTTCCACACCTTTTAGCTTGTCAACAAGCTTAGTGCTTGCATACATCTTTACCTGGAGCTAGGAAAATGACCAAAAATCGAAAATGCTCAGAATTTAATTTTGAACTTACGAGGAGGTACGCTTGGCTGAGACGAGTATCTTGGTGCAGTTAGATTTTAGAAAATCCAAAATTTTTCCCTTCAAACTTGACCAATGGAATTCTAGGCTGGTACTTTTGGTACTAGTTCTGGTTTCCTAGTTTTCTGGTACTTCTGGTTTTCTAGTTTTCTAGTACTGGTGAAAACTAGTGTTTCACTTTCTGGGAATTCTATCCACTGAAAAAGTGCATTGAAGGTGCCAAAGAGTTACCTAGGCTAGGGTGCACTTTTCTAGATGAGTTTTAGGCTAAAATTCCTCTTCAATAAAACCCCCTAATTTTCTTGTACGACAACAATGACGTTTTTCTTTATCCAATGAAATATGATCTCTTCATCTTAGCTCTGATAACATGTTAATTTTTAAGATATTATTAGGTTTATTTTCAATTTACTAGATAACCATAGCATATATAAGATCACTGAGAGAAACACAATCACAAGATACAAAACATTTATCCTGGGAAACCCTCATGGAAGAAAACCCAACAAAAAATTCCTTAATATAGATAGCCAATACAATAAACCGAACACTAGATAATATCCTCCACTGAGAAATGTGCCTCTCTCTTCCTTCTTCTCCCAACTGCAGCTACCAAACTTTCACACTAAGTGAGTGAATGCGTGAGTGATCAAATGAGGCGTTGGATTCCTTTATTTATACAAACTGGCAGGTGCTGGAAAGATGTAACTTCAGTGGGTAGGGCCGACTTGTCTTCTTAGTGGTTAAAACCTCTTTAATTATCCTGGGGGTTGACTTCTCAATTTGTATAATATATTTAGGGTTTGACCAATCCACAAAAGGGGTTTTGGTCAATTACAATGCCCAACATGATCAATCCACCAAAGGAAATTGATCTAATGAATAATAACTCAATAATAAATAGAATACTCTTTGCAATTACAATATTTAAATTATTGATAAGGGTATGAAGCTAACTAGTAGATTGATCATCATTATATAACCTTAGCTCTTACCTATACATTCAAATTCCAATATAGAGGTCACATATGGAATCACTAATCTATTATGTTGGTTAAGCTATTGATTACTAACATTGCTACTATACTAGTATGATTAGCATAGTGTGTGTATTGAATTAGTGTTATCAAGTTGGTTTGTCTTATACCCTATGTAGAAGCTTTACCTATTCAGTTATGTAACCAATATGAACCAATGCTATTAGTTATGGTAAGTGAATCTCATCAAGTTACATGGTGTTGATACTTGTTGAAGCTGTAATTATAGTAACAAACTAATGATATATCCTAACATGATATGAGGTAAGTGTACTCAGACTAGTAGATTGCTTAGTTATTGAATACAAGTAGTATTGGTTTGATAACACTTATATCTATATGATTTCCATGACCAAACATGGAGAGTATAAGAGTTGTATTCCAATAGTAGTGGTTATTATACTTCACTAATATGAATGGTCTTTGTTCATGTGTTTAAGTTGTTATGAATATAAGGTAAGCTTACTAATATCCAAGGATCATGTATATAACATGGCTTATCACTCTTAAGATATAATCAGAAGTTACACATCCTCTTAATGGGATTAGTACTCTGCTTCGTAATGTATAATATGTAACCAACTTCTCTTTGTAATGAATAAAGAATTATTAATGAGAGTCACTCTAATTATGAAAATAGGGTTAGATTTTATCAATATTACAACTATTTTTGTTATTACATCATATCAAGTTAATGGAAATAGTTATGTATTTGAATAGAGACCAATGGTATTCATAGTAAACATAGCTTACTTATATAAACGTCATATACTAGTTAGAGATCTGTAATATGTAACAAGAGGTGTTAGTAATATGTAATAAGAGTAATAGATCCATCATATTCATTACTGTATTGGTTACACTTGGAATTACTTATACATATAGCATCAGATTACATAGAGCTTAATCATGGTATTAATACTAGTGTGACATATTAAGATGAGTAAAGCATAACCCTTATAACCAACTTGGTGACACTTATTCCCTATGATATAAACGTAATGTGGTTTGATTCAATATGGGTATACAATAACAAAAGGGTAGTAATATTGAGCTTAGTTAGTATAGGTAAGTTGTGTGTGATAAGATTATATACCTTAATGTGTGATAGAGCATTACTGTAATGTTTGGAATATAAATACCTATGGAAATCAAAGGGAAATTATAGTTATAATGGTAACAATTGACCCGTATTAACCTTATACTAGTAATACAATCGATTACACTGATCTGTTTAGTAAGATCTTATGTAACATGGATAATAGTATCATCACCATTACTTATATCAAATATACATGTACTTTCTACAACAATAAATATTTAATCATTCTATATGAGTTTCATTACTCTTACATTGCTACTAAGCTTTCACTGCTTTGATTACAGTAATCACACTAACTCATTCATAGGTACTAGTATTCTAGTCATTACTATTTAGATCAATATTACGAATTAACTTCTTATTACAAGCCATATATTTATTAGTAGAGCAATGGTAGTAATAGGTGGCTTAGTTAGATTCACAACTCGTTCATGTTCATGTATAGGGACAGGCCCGAATTCGGCCCTATATATGTATAGGGACAGGGCCAAATTCGGCCCTGTCCATGTATAGGGACATGCCCTAATTTAGGCCTGTCCCTGTACATGGACAAGGTCGAATTCGGCCATGTCCACCTCCTAAAACAAAAAAAATAAGAATAAATTAAATTTTAATTATTTGGGGAAGGGTTTCGGCCCTGTCCCTATACATGTATAGGATGAATTCGACTCTGTCCACCTCCTAAAACACAAAACATAAGAATAAATTAAATTTTAATTAATTGTGGAAAGGTTTTGGTGGTTACTTGGAACCTGAAGCAACAACAATGAACAACAATCGGAAACAACAACCAACAACATCAACCAAAAACAACCCGCAACAACCAACAACAACCAATAACAACCACCGCCAACAACAATCACCAACCAACAGTTTGGAAAAGAGTGATATCAACGATGTGTGGGGGATATATAAAATAGTTTTCGGTCGAAAAAAAATTTCATCCGAAACATTCTTTCAGCCAAAATATATTTCAGTTGAAACTATGTCACCTAGGAAAAAAATTGTCGGGCTTCTTTTGGCCGAAAAAATGTTACCGTAAAAAAAAATCCATCTGACTAATATGGTACACGACAGTCGAGGCCATCATCAAAGTATCATTTGATTTGAAGTCTAAAGATTCGAACGAAAAAATGTGTCTTTCGGCCGAAACAATTATTAGTTCGGCCGAAAAAGTGTCACTAGGAATTTTGGAGACCCGATTCTCACAAGTGTGTTACCCACCTTCATGATTTTACCCTTTTTAGTCTAGTTTATTGACCCACGAGGATCATATTAACATAAAACAAGCTCATCCCAAATGACATAAAGTTATCTTCACTAAAACATACATAGACGACCATTAAACTACAGTGCACACCATTTACCATTCATAAACAAATGCAACCACAACAATCATCACACATAAACTCATAATTTATCGTGGAAACCCAAATGAGAAATCCAACATTCTTTTGGCTTCATCCAGGATCTTTATTATTCAGCAATAGGCAAGTTACAGACTCCCTAATACATCTATATTCTCCTCAATGACATCTAAGCATCCTCTCTACATAATTCAGAGCTAAAGAATCCCTCTCTGATTGTGGGGAAACATGATATAGAATGTTGAGTTGACCATGAGGATAGATGGAAGTTCAGGTGTCCCCAATGCTTCAACTTCTCTCTAGTCCTCTTCTCCTTATATTGTTTATTTTGTTTTCTTTTATCACATGTGGAAAAGGTCTTATGAACATCTCATTATTTATTTTATACACCAATATAGTGTCAGACTTTACATGCACTACATACAAAATTGGACATCAATCATGATGGCATGGGGCCCTTCACACCTACAAGTTGATGTCCTTCATCGACCATAGCCTAAAACTTTGTATTTGGTGATCATATTAAAGCTTGTGTTGATAGCCAATTGTTCTTGTCGAATCCTATTCGGATCAGTTAGGGTTTACAAGGTTCCTATAGATAAGTGTTTTCCCTGTGCTATAACTCTCTGATATACATGTAGGGTCGAACAATAGTACTCAGGAAAATATCTTAGGGAACCAACTAAGAACGCTCGACTATACTCTTAGTTTTACTACCCAATTATCCAAGTACTAAAGGGAATTTTCCCGAGTGCTATTCTTTGTGTCCCCATATCAGTTAGGCATTCGATTGATTGATCTAGAGATCGTTTCAGGAGACCTATGGGACTCCCGATATACCTGACGGTATGTGGGAGTGATCATTGTGTACATATTATTTCTGATACGGTACTAATGATCTGGATTATTTCTTAGAACGAAATGAAAGTGGAGATACTATAATGAAATACACATAAATATTGCCAAAAACAGAGAAATGCAGTAATACATGATCTATATTAATGAAATAAATGTATAGAGACTGTAAAAATACAGAGTGAAAGACTCCCTAGAATGGTGGAATATTATCTCTCGAAAGACATGTGACAGCTACTCGCATTCGCAAGAATATTATTGTTAAAATGAGGCTCCAAAGTCATTTTTAACATAAGTAAAATCCAAAACCCTAACCCAGGAAGATGAAAAGACAAAAGGTTTGTAGGCCTCGATGGGGTTAGTTGATACGTCAACTTCCTGGGGGAGTAACTTTTACATATGATCTTCGTTTGGGCGCTCGATACACCGTTATAAAGGTCTAACCGAGAAGAACGATTTTTTATTAGCCCAGGTTAAAGCCTTTGGAAGGAACCTGGGCCCCAAATCCCCAAGAAACGTCATTTAGGGCCTCAAAATGACCTTAGAAGTTTGGAACCCGAAAAATTTCCAAGATGGAAAATTGTTTTTTGATCCAGTGGAATAGGTGGGTGGCCATCGATATCCAACTGGATAAATCCTTCCTCCTTAGGAAGCAATGGTTTCCACTGCGTTGAGCTCCCAGGGGAGAGGGGGAACCCTTTGTTGAATATGAATCTTGGTGAGTTGCTTGCCTTACTAGAGACATCGCACTACTTGGTTTATGGAAGGCTGTAATGAACCTAATGTTGGTGAGGCTGAGTCTATTCAACCAGTTGAGCTACATGAGAGGACTGTGTGTAGAAGGAATCTTTGTTCTTTGATGCAATCTTGTCGACCTGCTTATGTTGGATAGAAGGTTCTTGGGGCGAGGTTATAGTGGTTGCAATGTCCTTTTGTTCACCTTTTGAATAGATTCTGAAGAATCTAAATTTTGTAGTATGAGATACTACTTTGCGGCACTGTTTAGGTGGAACGATAGTTGAAACTACCTCTAGTATCCTGTAGAGATGACCCCCCAAAGTAACAATGACACTATGGGGTCGAGACTCATAGATAGCATGCAAATTCCACATATATGGTTGGCCCAAGAGAACATCACAAACATCTAGTGAGGAAACATCACATAATACCTCATCCTTCAAGGGTTGTATGTCATATGACAATCGACATTGTTGGATGACACATAGATCTTTTCCCTAGAGAAGGCACCCGATGTTATATGGTTGCGGGTGTGGTGTTGTTGACAAACCCAACTATTTGACGACCTATGTTGAGATGAGGTTCTTCTGGCTTCCGCTATCAACAGTAAAATGAAACAGGGTCCCCTTCACCCACATATGTGAATGAAAAAAGCGCTCCCCCTCTTCAGGATCTATTGGTTCTTTTGGTTGAATTGATGTGGTCATAAAAATAGCAGTGGGGTCTACATCGATGATTTGTCTTTTACCAGTATTTTCAGAATCACATTCTGAATCAGGGTTCGGCTCCTTGTCTTTGATCTCAGCCACCAATGACTATTTTGAGTGACATTCATCGGTGTTGTGCAGGGGATTTTCGTCTTTCCATGACCCTTCTTTTCCTGTGGCTTAGAATGGTTTTCAGGAAGTTGTTTATTAGGGTCGTCTTTCTCATACTTTAGTTGTTGCGGATTTGTAGATCCGAACTCCCATTTGTTTTGGTGCCTAAATTTCTTCTCGATTTTAATAGCATACCGATACGCAGCACCGAGTGATGAGATATCCAAAAGGTCCATTTCAGTTTGGATGTATCAGTATAGAGCCCTACAGTATTTCTGAACCAAATGTCGCTCAGAGTCTTTAATACCCATCTTGGTGCGCAAGGTATGGAATGTATTGGTGAAATTCGACACTACTTGGCCCCTCTCTTGCCGAAGTGTGGTCCATCTCATGTATTGGTATTCATAGTTGCCAACAAGGTAATATTGTTCCTTTACCGCATGCACAAAAAAATCCCAAGTGGGCTCAACCCCATATATTCCAAACTCCTTTGTGGAACTTTTCTCCTAGTAAGTTTCCCACCAATGTTTGGCATGGGGGAGATCCTTAAGGAGTGTGAAGGTGATATTTTCCCTATCAGAGAAGTTATGAATAGAGAAATAACCTTCTAGCAGATTTAACCATTTTTCTAGGGAATTTGCATCTATTTGTCCTTCAAATATGGGAATATCAAAATTAAATTGTACCTTGAAAGGAGAGGTGCCTCCAAAGTGGTTGTTTGATGAAGACGTGCCTATTATTATCGACAGGTGTTGAAGGATGTGGGAAAAATTCTCCATCATTTCATCTGTCTGTCGCGTGAGAGCTTGTTCAAGCAACAGATTAATAGAATATTCTTCTCTGTCATTTTTCTTTTCTTCCACCATGGAGGGTTTCTTGGGCATGCGAGAGAAATTTTCCTCAAGAGAGACAAGCTCAAGACCCAACTTTATATACTCAGACCTCATTGGGGACATGCACTGAAAAATAATCAAGAATAGCCTTCTCTGATACCACTGATCCAGATTATTTTTTTGAACGAAATGAAAGCATAGATACTACAATGAAATACACATAAATATTTCCAGAAACAGAGAAATACAGTAATACATGATTTCTATTAATGAAATAAATGTACAGAGACTGTAAAAATACAGAGTGAAAGACTCGCTAGAATGGTGGCATCTTATCTCTAAGAAGAGATGTGAGGGCTACTCGCATTCACAAGAAGATGATTGTTACAATGAGGCTCCAAAGGCCTTTTTAACATAAGTAAAATCCAAAACCCTAAACCCAGAAAATGAAAAGACAAAAGGTTTGTGGGCCCCAATGGGGGTAGTTGATATGTCAACTTCCCAGGGGTGTAACTTTTGCATATGATCTATGTTTACAGTGCTCGATACACCATTGGAAAGGTATAATCGAGAAGAACAATTTTTGACTGGCCCAGATCAGTGCCTTTACTATTCACCTGGGCCCAAAACCCCAAAAAATGTCGTTTATGGCCTCAAAACGGCCCCGGAAGTTTGGAACTCGAAAAACTGTTGAAAAACTGCCAAGATGGAAAACTGCTTTTCGATCCCATGGAATAGGTGAGTGGCCACCGATATCCACCTGGATCAACTACTCGAAGGGTACCAATAGGGGTTACATAGGTTTCCAACAAGCTGAGGCGTTTGTTTCTAAGTAACCCCATGAAACCGTCTATATTTCATGTGTATAGTCTTCCCCACCACACTTTTACTCATTGAATGAGAGACATTTGTGATTTAAAGGCGCCGATAGTACACGCCTCTACCCTAGAAAAACATTTCCCACATTTTCCATAGAGGAAAGTGCTTTGATGCCACTTGTTAGGTAGGAGATGTATTATAAATAGCAGAAAACATAAATATGGCAACAATTACTGGCAAAACAACAAAGTGTAGAGAACCAAAACACCAAAAAATGATACCTTTATTGATAGGAAATAATGTTCACTTCCCTCTTTGAGAGGGAAACCTTTAGCAAAGAAATTCTCTATTACAATAACTCTCAAGACAATACTTTATCGTGCCTCCTACTCTTATTTATACTAATTCTATCTTCTAAGGAAAATTCTAGATGAAGATCTTTCCATAAGTGGGAACTTCTATTAAGTCTTCTTACATTAGACTTGATCACATTTTTAAATAGGCCTTAATAACTAATGTCATGCTTTATTGCATGGAAAATATATTATTCTACCTATGTGATGGGTTAGGGAGGTTAGGTCCCCAACAAAATTAGACCAAGTAGGGTTGGTCTTGGGGTTGGTAGTAAGGAAATTTAGATCACATTATCATTGATTCAAATCACAAACACATAGTTAAAATACATGCATCATAGGTCGTACTGCAATAGGTGGTTGTATCTAAGAACTAGAGTTGAAGTTACACAATTCATTTTTTCTACTTAATAAAAATTCATTAAGATCCCTAATGCTTACTGAAATATCTATTGCACAAAGATGAATACCAAGACTTAGGATATTGAGTTTCAAACAATGTTGCATTGGATTTGGGAATAACTTAGTGGGGATAAAAAAATCCTAGTTACCAAATTTGGTCAAATAGTATGGAAATTCATAAATTTGATTCAACAAGTGAATTATTCAGTTTGAACTTTGATTCAGATTGCTTGTCACATGAAAATACTATCGTTAGTAAGGGACGAGATTATCCCTCTGTAGAAGAATACATGACACTTTTCATATGTGGTCCATCCATTTTTAAAGATCGTGGTTTGAAGGTCGTAGGGGCTTCATTCAAGCAAACTAGGGTTGGTATCAAGGTTGTGCATAAACATCGAGGCCAAGGATAAAAACCAAGTATCGAGGGTTAAAAACTTGAGAGACCATCATTTCCTTCAATTACCTAGAGGTTATTCCATGGAGATGTCTAGTGGATGGACAAACATATGCAACTTTTAAGGGTGGGTAGTGCAGTCGAATAAGTCCTCAAGTTCACTATGCTATAGTTTTTCAAATTGCCAGACACACTGCCATTACTTCACATAGGTAAGGTAAGCACAATTAATGTTTCACAGTTTCACTTGATAAAATCCTAACACACAAGTAATATCCTAAGCCTATGGACCGTGTAGTCTAACTGAGATATTTGTACATAAATGACACTACTCCATACATGCTATCAATTCCCTCTCTTAAACTTATTTCACCATCAACCAACCCTAAACCAAAGTGAATAGAATCCATGATAGGCTCCTTTGATATAGAATGTTGTTAAAACTATCCATGCAATAATTATAAAATGTCTCACTCATTTGAGGAATCTATATGTAACCTATTTCTTATTGATTGGTGGTGAAAACAAATGATTTCAAAAATGAATTAATGGAATCCAACTTTGATTGTCACATGGGGGTCGAACAATCAACCTTTATGATATGAAGACTTTGTACGATATTTTCAAAATTTGCACATAAATACCATACATTACAACATTAAAAAATAATAATACATTTTAATCTGAGATACTATAGATGAATTCTTCCTACCCCTCAAGTGCAGTCACCCATACTGACTCTAGTCTCTCATGCAATATTCCATATTGCATGGTGTAGTTTGTTCATGGGCCCTATAATCTTAAAAGAGATGTATAAGTGTGTGGAAGCCACACATTGGCCTGGATGAGAGGTAACTTTTAATGTGCCTGCAATCCTCTCATTTTCTATCTGTGTATGTTAGTGGGCACCGTGTGTGCGGTTTATTGACAATCTTTTGGGAAGAAAACTTCACTTATGGATTATGTTCTCTAGTGTCTTGTCTTTTTTTTTTTTCTATGTTGTTGATCACCACTGGACTGATGCAAGATACCTTAGCTATTTCTATGATGTGTACACATTTCACATTCCATCATTGTGTATTGAAAATTGAGGTTAGTGATGTTTGGTCGGTTGCATTTGTTGTTTGTGGTAGACAATTCCATGTACATTAGGAAGGAGGTCATGGAATGCATTCACTTTTGAGGAACTAATGTACAAATGAATATGGAGTGGAGATTTATTATGTAGGTTATGTACATTAGGAAGGAGGTCATGGCATGTATTCATAGTTGAGGCACTAATGTACAAATTAATATGGAGTGGAGATTTATTATGTAGGCTCTCTACCTATAGAATAATAATTACTTCATTCACTAGTTTACAATTGAATTGTGATTGTGGACAAACTTCATACTTTGATTATATATTTGATTGTAGAAAATGTTCTCCTTTTATGAAATATTATAAATTTGAGTCCAAATACAATAGAGATCTCTTTGTAAAGGTTGTTTTCACTTGTGGCTGGAAGATTGTTGGATTAGAACAACAATATTGAGGAAAATTTCAATTGTCAAAGACATTTGATCGTCTTTTGTAACCATAGTCGAAATTAGACATGCAAATGCATAGGTGGTTACTGGAATGGTAAGGACAATATATTATGGTGGAACATAACATAGATGTCAAGTATGTGCAAAACCAACAGTAGATTCCCTGCCGTGCAACTAGGATAAATGTAAATGTTCGCTTCCTGAAACTTGGGTAGATGTTAATGTCCGCTTCAGACAATAAGTTAATTTCCCTATTAAATTTAATTAGATCATTTTAATATCCAATTAAGATTTTTAGCCTCCTTAGATGTTTTCTTTGAATATTCATGATTCATTCTAGTGAAAGGTTATAAGTTGGGTAATATAACCGTTGTTGAAAATTGGAAGAACTAACAATTTTTCACCATGTGATTGGGCATTCGAATTCTAGTCATGGTGATTGTGATTATATTACATCATTGTGTATGGCCAAAGTTAAATCACATTCATGTCCATGAATTTCTAGTTTCAATGGTGTATTTCAACTGTTAGTTTTGGAAAGATAAAAAGTGTCAGCATCCTCCATTAAAAAGGGGTGAACGAGAAAATGTTACAAATATTGAGACCAAAGTGAACATGCCTAAGGGAAGCATTGAGTTTGTTTTGTAAGGAGAAGATGAATTCAACAGAACAATGTTGTTGCATCTCAAGAAGGAACTAAGAGAAAGTAGGTATGGATCAAACTCTTGGGTGAGAAGCACAATACGATATGGAGATCAAAGGAGATTTCGTCCATATTGGTGATTATGCATCTTCAAGGCATTAAAATAGCGATCATGGTTTCATTCACTTCAAAGAATTTGCTAGTGACTCCCTCTTTTCTAAATTAGTGTTGAATATCATTGGTAAGTGGATTCAAAGCATGGATTTGGTTGGGTTACCAATATGACCGTGTGGAAGGAAATATAATTTGTAAGGAGATAATTGCATAAATGAGGTAGTTAGAGAACACTCTAGAAGACATGCGAAAATAATTGAGTAAATCTACTTCTAGATAGTTCTGTCTACATTTTTCTCAAGGTTTCTCTAAATATTTCCCAAGAAAGAATTGTGTATATATATCTTCTTGGTAAATCAATGAAAGAAAGAACTTTTGAGTTGATCATCTGAGGTGTAGCTCATTCCTCTTGTGTGTTTAATTCAGTTCCCTCTTCTCTTCAAGAGAAGCGATGGTGGAATAGAGTAGAGGAGGAGAAATGGTGGAATGACGGTGCTGACGATGGGGTTGTATTGGATCCTGTACATGGTGGGACCAGGCTCAAGTCGACGACACTGGAGGCCGGGGACACGTGTATAAGAAGGCACGAGAGGTTGAATACCAATGAATAGGGAGATCGAGATAGGTGGACGACAGGTAGGGACAACTAGAGAGTGGTATTCATGACGTCAATCCAACAAACAACAGAGGAGGCAAAGGACGTGTGGAGAGCAAAAGAGACAACTATATTGGTTCACAGGTTTTACCCAATTTACAAGTTTTAGGAAAAGGCTCTCCCTATATAGATGCCTTCATATTAATTAATATTCCTTTCCAAAAGTGAAAATACTAATTATATCAATAAACGTAAATAACTTTAGATTTTTTTTTAATTTCTATTTCATAAATACATAGGTTGGTGAAGAAACATATCAAATGATAATTAATTAATAGTTTAAAAAAAAGAATATATATATGTATATATTTATATATGTGTGTGTGTGTGTGTGTAAAAATGCTTTAAATACTAATTCGAAAAAGGGCTAGAAGTTCTCTTGTTAAGCTGATAGGCGTACTTCTTTTTTACATTTACCTAATCACATTATAAAATTACTATAAGGATATATAATTTCCACGTTTAAATGATTAAGAAGGATCAATATCTATGCAAGACACGTTTATATCATTAAGAAGCAATGCACATGTTTCATGTTAGGGGCACGCATTTGTTTATGGAGTGTGAACCGTCTCATGCCATGACCTATGTAACATGGGCGAACACAAAAAAAAAGCGCTCGTGGACATGTGGGGTGATATTCAGGGAACGAACTGGTGGAATGGATTATTAGATCCCATGAATCCAGTTTTGAAAGTTGAAATCCTCAGATATTGTGATTTTGCACAGTTATGCTATGACGTGTTCGACGAAAAACTTTGCATGAATGATTATAGTGGGTGTAAGTATAGCCCTGATAAACTACTTGATAATAATCTGGGGGTTTATTACGGCTATCAAGTGACCAAGTGTTTGTATGTAGAGACTAATATTAAATTGGAGAGGTCCATAAAGCCATCTGTTTGGATTGGATTTATAGCAGTCTGCACATGTTGGAAATTGTAATTACAAGTCGGTGAGATCTTCACGTCGTCACTAATTTGTCTGTCAGTCGAAATATGTCAGTAGTCAAAATGTAAGTCATACAGTCTAACAAGTCTGCAAGTGTAAAGTCGCATACTTACTCAAAATTCAGTCGGCAAGAAGGAGAACTATAAATTAATCTGAATTCTATCTTCCGGAATTAAATTATGTGGTTGAAGAGTCAGTCGTAATTATGGTTGAGTTAAATGTTGAGTTGTTCTTAGCTTCTAAAGGAAGTTTATATAAGTCCGAGTTTTTTATTTATAACAATGAATGAATATATAGAGACATAGACAAAAGGAGAGAGGGATGCAAAGAAGCAGTTCAAGAACCAGCAGCAACTGAAGAGTTGAAAGAAGAAGTGTCAGAGCCGAAGCTCATTTTGTCACTGTATTTTGTAATCCAAGCGCACTGCACCGAAGTTCATTAATATCAAGTATTTGGTGTTTCTGACAAATTTATGTGTTATTTCTCTATTATATTCTGCATTCATAAAACGTTCTATTTAGTGTGTGTATTCACATCGCACAACAATCTGGCAGTCTGTTCACTACGCAGTGATCTTGAGAACTCTGTCGCATAGTCTGTTTGGTGCGCAGTAATTTAAACTGCATTGTGCAGAGTAGACTACGCGCATTCCCCTTTTCCCCTTCAATTTGGTATCAGAGCAGGTTCTACTAGAACGAGTTTGTCAGAGCAGAAACTCTGTTGAAAGTAAAAACAAAATGGCTTCTACCTCAAATCTGCAACCTCCCACTTTTACAGGCAAGGAACTATGAGATGTGGTCCTTGACAATGAAGGTCGTGTTGCGAGGTCAAGATGTATGGGATATAGTCGAAAATGTTTATGTTGAACTGGCAGATCAGGCAGCATATAACGCCCTCACACAAGCTGAGAAATATGTCTTGAAAGAACAAAGAAAGAAGGATGGAAAGGCGTTTTTTTATATACATCAAGCCATGCATGAGAGCATACTTCCAAGAGTTTCATCAGCAAAGCAAGCCAAGGAAGCATGGGATATATTACAAACCACTTATCAAGGTATGGATAAAGTAAAAACTGCAAAACTTCATATTCTTAGAAGATATTTTGAAACTATGTCAATGAAAGATTCAGACATGGTAAATTCTTTCTACACACACGTTATTGGACTGATAAATCAAATTAAGTCTCATGGTGAAACCATAGATGATAGAAAAGTTGTTGAGAAAGTGCTTAGTAGTCTTCCTCCTAAATTTGATACTCTAGTTGTAACTCTAGAAGAAGGAAAATATCTAAGTCAGTTCAGTCTAGATGAATTGCAAGCTTCCCTCGTCAATCATGAACATAGATTGAACAGGTCAAATATGTCATTAGAAAACGCTTTTTCCACACATTCATCTATAGGTCGTGGAAGAGGAAGGGGGAGAGCTAACTCTAGAGGCAGAGGAAGAAGTTCTGACAGAAGTGGATGCAGTAGCAATCCTGGAAATACTGGTGGAAGAGGTCAAAATCCAAGTACCGGCCAGTCAACTTGTCAAAAAACTGACAAATCAAAGATTCAATTCCATTACTGTAAAAAGTATGGACATTATGCATATGAGTGAAAAATGAGACAATATAATCAGAACAAGCAAAGTCAAGATCAACCACACAACACAAATAACCAAAATCGACCTATGTTTATGGCGCGCGTTGTAGCTATGTCTAGCACAAAAGAAATGTCTAATATAGTGTCACTAGTTGAATGCAATGTTTCTCAAGCAAGTCCATGTGACATATGGTATTTAGATTCAGGCAGCAGTGACCACATGACAAGAAACATAAAATTGTTTTCTAGTTTGGATGAGTTAGTCTAGACCAAGGTTATACTTGGAACATATATCCAATTCACTGTCTTAGGCAAAGGCTGTATAAATATTTTAACCAGACAAGGAGAAGAGAGAGTTATGTCTGATGTATATTATGTTTTTGGTCTGAAGCATAATTTGATGAGTACAGGACAACTGTTACAAAAATGATATAGAATCTACATGGAAGATAATCATTGTGTGATTAACATAGTTACCAACTTAATGAGAACTCTACAAAGTTCTCGTTTTGGGGGGCGTCTATTTTTTGGCCCCGTTTTTAAAAATGGTGCTACTGGTAGCACCCCCCTCCCTTTTTAGGTGTTTTTTTTATATTCTAAATTTTCTGATACATAAGGTTTCCACTTTTTTGTTT
>JASDQU010107155.1:111994-128719 GCA_032191745.1 Picea mariana
TGGAATGTATTGGTGAAATTCGACACTGCTTGGCCCCTCTCTTGCCAAAGTGTGGTCCATCTCATGTATTGGTATTCATAGTTGCCAACAAGGTAATATTGTTCATTTACCGCATGCACAAAAAAATCCCAAGTGGGCTCAACCCCATATATTCAAAACTCCTTTGTGGAACTTTTCTCCCAGTAAGTTTCCCACCAATGTTTGGCATGGGGGAGAGCCTTAAGGAGTGCGAAGGTGATATTTTCCCTGTCAGAGAAGTTATGAATAGAGAAATAACCTTCTAGCAGATTTAACCATTTTTCTAGGGAATCTGCATCTATCTGTCCTTCAAATATGGGAATATCAAAATTAACTTGTACCTTGAAAGGAGAGGTGCCTCCAAAGTGGTCGTTTGATGAATACATGCCTATTATTATCGACAGGCGTTGAAGGATGTGAGAAAAAGTCTCCATCATTTCATCTGTCTGTCGCGTGAGAGCTTGCTCAAGCAACAGATTAATAGAATCTTCTGCTCTGTCATTTTTCTTTTCTTCCGCCATGGAGGGTTTCTTGGGCATGTGAGAGCGATTTTCCTCAAGAGAGACAAGCTCAAGACCCAACTTTATATACTCGGACCTCATTGGGGACATGCACTAAAAAACAATCAAGAACAACCTACTCTAATACCACTGATCTAGATTATTTTTTTGAACGAAATGAAAGCATAGATACTACAATGAAATACACATAAATATTTCCAGAAACAGAGAAATACAGTAATACATGATTTCTATTAATGAAATAAATGTACAGAGACTGTAAAAATACAGAGTGAAAAACTCGCTAGAATGGTGGCATCTTATCTCTAAGAAGAGATATGAGGGCTACTCGCATTCAAAAGAATATGATTGTTACAATGAGGCTCCAAAGGCCTTTTTAACATAAGTAAAATCCAAAACCCTAACCCCAGAAAATGAAAAGAGAAAAGGTTTGTGGGCCCCGATGGGGGTAGTTGATATGTCAACTTCCCAGGGGTGTAACTTTTGCATATGATCTATGTTTACGGTGATCGATACACCATTAGAAAGGTATAATTGAGAAGAACGATTTTCGACTGGCCTAGGTCAGTGCCTTTAATATTCACCTGGGCCCCAAATCCCCAAAAAACCTCGTTTATGGCCTCAAAACGGCCCCGGAAGTTTGGAACTTGAAAAACTGTCGAAAAACTGCCAAGATGGAAAACTGCTTTTCGATCCCATGGAATAGGTGAGTGGCCACCGATATCCACCTAGATCAACTACTCAAAGGGTACCAATAGGGGTTACATAGGTTTCCAACAAGGTGAGGCGTTTGTTTCTAAGTAACCCCATGAAACCATCTATATTTCATGTGTATAGTCTTCCCCACCACACTTTTACTCATTGAATGAGAGACATTTGTGATTTAAAGGCACCGATAGTACACGCCTCTACCCTAGAAAAACATTTCCCACATTTTCCATAGAGGAAAGTGCTTTGATGCGACTTGTTAGGTAGGATATGTATTATAAATAGCAGAAAACATAAATATGGCAACAATTACTGGCAAAACAACAAAATGTAGAGAACCAAAACACCAAAAAATGATACCTTTGTTGATAGGAAATAATGTTCACTTCCCTCTTTGAGAGGGAAACCTTTAGCAAAGAAATTCTCTATTACAATAACTCTCAAGACAATAATTTATCATGCCTCCTACTCTTATTTATACTAATTCTATCTTCTAAGGAACATTCTAGATGAAGATCTTTCTATAAGTGGGAACTTCTATTAAGTCTTCTTACATTAGACTTGATCACATTTTTAAATAGGCCTTAATAACTAATGTCGCGCTTTATTGCATGGAAAATATATTATTCTACCTATGTGATGGGTTAGGGAGGTTAGGTCCCCAACAAAATTAGACCAAGTAGGGTTGGTCGTGGGGTTGGTAGTAAGAAAATTTAGATCACATTATCATTGATTCAAATCACAAACACATAGTTAAAATACATGCATCATAGGTCGTATTGCAATAGGTGGTTGTATCTAAGAACTAGAGTTGAAGTTACACAATTCATTTTTTCTACTTAATAAAAATTCATTAAGATCCCTAATGCTTACTGAAATATCTATTGCACAAAGATGAATACCAAGACTTAGGATATTGAGTTTCAAACAATGTTGCATTGGATTTGGGAATATATTAGTGGGGATAAAAAAATCCCAGTTACCAAATTTGGTCAAATAGTATGGAAATTCATAAATTTGATTCAACAAGTGAATTATTCAGTTTGAACTTTGATTCAGATTGCTTGTCACATGAAAATACTATTGTTAGTAAGGGACGAGAATATCCCTCTATAGAAGAATACATGACACTTTTCATATGTGGTCCATCCATTTTTAAAGATCGTGGTTTGAAGGTCGTAGGGGATCCATTCAAGCAAACTAGGGTTGGTATCAAGGTTGTGCATAAACATCGAGGCCAAGGATAAAAACCAAGTATCGAGGGTTAAAAACTTGAGAGACCATCATTTCCTTCAATTACCCAGAGGTTATTCCATGGAGATGTCTAGTGGATGGACAAACATATGCAACTTTTAAGGGTGGGTAGTGCAGTCGAATAAGTCCTCAAGTTCACTATGCTATAGTTTTTCAAATTTCCAGACACACTTCCATTACTTCACATAGGTAAGGTAAGCACAATTAATGTTTCACAGTTTCACTTGATAAAATCCTAACACACAAGTAATCTCCTAAGCCTATGGACTGTGCAGTCTAACTGAGATATTTGTACATATATGAAACTACTCCATACATGCTATCAATTCCCTCTCTTAAACTTATTTCACCATCAACCAACCCTGAACCAAAGTGAATAGAATCCATGATAGGCTCCTTTGATATAGAATGTTGTTAAAACTATCCATGCAATAATTATAAAATGTCTCACTCATTTGAGGAATCTCTATGTAACCTATTTCTTATTGATTGGTGGTGAAAACAAACGATTTCAAAAATGAATTAATGGAATCCAACTTTGAGTGTCACATGGGGGTCGAACAATCAACCTTTATGATATGAAGACTTTGTACAATATTTTCAAAATTTGCACATAAATACCATACATTACAACATTAAATAATAATAATCCATTTTAATCTGAGATACTATAGATGAATTCTTCCTACCCCTCAAGTGCAGTCACCCATACCGACTCTAGTATCTCATGCAATATTCCATATTGCGTGGTGTAGTTTGTTCATGGGCCCTATACTCTTAAAAGATATGTATAAGTGTGTGGAAGCCACACATTGGCCTGGATGAGAGGTAACTTTTAATGTGCCTGCAATCCTCTCATTTTCTATCTGTGTATGTTACTGGGCACCGTGTGTGCAGTTTATTGACAATCTTTTGGGAAGAAAACTTCACTTATGGATTATGTTCTCTAGTGTCTTGTCTTTTTTTTTTTCTATGTTGTTGATCACCACCGGGCTGATGCAAGATACCTTGGTTATTTCTATGATCTGTGAACATTTCACATTCCATCATTGTGTATTGAAAATTGAGGTTGGTGATGTTTGGTCGGTTGCATTTGTTGTTTGTGGTAGACAATTCCATGTACATTAGGAAGGAGGTCATGGCATGCATTCACTTTTGAGGCACTAATGTACAAATGAATATGGAGTGGAGATTTATTATGTAGGTTATGTACATTAGGAAGGAGGTCATGGCATGTATTCACAGTTGAGGCACTAATGTACAAATTAATATGGAGTGGAGATTTATTATGTAGGCTCTCTACCTATAGAATAATAATTACTTCATTTACTAGTTTACAATTGAATTGTGATTGTGGACAAACGTCATACTTTGATTATATATTTGATTGTAGAAAATGTTTGCCTTTTATGAAATATTATAAATTTGAGTCAAAATACAATAGAGATCTCTTTGTAAAGGTTGTTTTCACTTGTGGTTGGAAGATTGTTGGATTAGAACAACAATATTGAGGAAAATTTCAATTGTCAAAGACATTTGATCGTTTTTTGTAACCATAGTCGAAATTAGACATGCAAATACATAGGTGGTTACTAGAATGGTAAGGACAATATATTATGGTGGAACATAACATAGATGTCAAGTATGTGCAAAACCAGCAGTAGATTCCCTGCCGTGCAACTAGGATAAGTGTAAATGTTTGCTTCCTGAAACTTGGGTAGATGTTAATGTTTGCTTTAGACAATAAGTTAATTTCACTATTAAATTTAATTAGATTAGTTTAATATCCAATTAAGATTTTTAGCCTCCTTAGATGTTTTCTTTGAATATTCATGATTCATTCTAGTGAAAGGTTATAAGTTGGGTAATATAACTGTTGTTGAAAATTGGAAGAACTAACAATTTTTCACCGTGTGATTGGGCATTCGAATTCTAGTCATGGTGATTGTGATTATATTACATCATTGTGTATGGCCAAAGTTAAATCACATTCATGTCCATGAATTTCTAGTTTCATTGGTGTATTTCAACTGTTAGTTTTGGAAAGAGAAAAAGTGTCATCATCCTCCATTAAAAAGGGGTGAGCGAGAAAATGTTACAAATATTGAGACCAAAGTGAACATGCCTAAGGGAAGCATTGAGTTTGTTTTGTAAGAAGAAGATGAATTCAACAGAACAATGTTGTTGCATCTCAAGAAGGAAATAAGAGAAAGTAGGTATGGATCAAACTCTTGGGTGAGAAGCACAATAAGATATGGAGATCAAAGGCGATTTCGTCCATATTGGTGATTATGCATCTTCAAGGCATTAAAATAGCGATCATGGTTTCATTCACTTCAAAGAATTTGCTAGTGACTCCATCTTTTCTAAATTAGTGTTGACTATCATTGGTAAGTGGATTCAAAGCATGGATTTGGTTGGGGTACCAATATGACCGTGTGGAAGGAAATATAATTTGTAGGGAGATAATTGCATAAATGAGGTAGTTAGAGAACACTCTAGAAGACATGTGAAACTAATTGAGTAAATCTACTTCTAGATAGTTCTGTCTACATTTTTCTCAAGGTTTCTCTAAATCTTTCCCAAGAAAGAATTGTGTATATATATCTTCTTGGTAAATCAATGAAAGAAAGAAATTTTGAGTTGATCATCTGAGGTGTAGCTCATTCCTCTTGTGTGTTTAATTCAGTTCCCTCTTCTCTTCAAGAGAAGCGATGGTGGAATAGAGTAGAGGAGGAGCAATGGTGGAATGACGGTGCTGACGATGGGGTTGTATTGGATCCTGTACATGGTGGGACCAGGCTCAAGTCGACAACAGTGGAGGTCGGGGACACGTGTATAAGAAGGCACAAGAGTTTGAATACCAATGAATAGGGAGATCGAGATAGGTGGACGACAGTTAGGGACAACTAGAGAGTGGTATTCATGACGTCAATCCAACAAACAACAGAGGAGGCAAAGGACGTGTGGAGATCAAAAGAGACAACTATATTGGTTGACAGGTTTTACCCAATTTACAATTTTTAGGAAAAGGCTCTCCCTATATAGATGCCTTCATATTAATTAATATTCCTTTCCAAAAGTGAAAATTACTAATTATATCAATAAATGTAAATAACTTTAGATTTTTTTTTAATTTCTATTTCATAAATACATATGTTGGTGAAGAAACATATCAAATGATAATTAATTAATGGTTTAAAACAAAGAATATATATATGTATATATTTATATATGTGTGTGTGTGTGTGTGTGTGTAAAAACACTTTAAATACTAATTTGAAAAAGGGCTAGTGGTTCTCTTGTTAAGCTGATAGGCGTACTTCTTTTTTACATTTACCTAATCACTTTATAAAATTACTATAAAGATATATAATTGCCACGTTTAGATGATTAAGAAGGATCAATATCTATGCAAGACACGTTTATATCATTAAGAAGAAATGCACATGTTTCATGTTAGAGGCACGCATTTGTTTATGCAGTGTGAACCGTCTCATGCCATGACCTATGTAACATGGACGAACACAAAAAAAAAGCGCTCGTGGATATGTGGGGTGATATTCAGGGAACGAACTGGTGGAATTGATTATTAGATCCCATGAACCCAGTTTTGAAAGTTGAAATCCTCAGATATTGTGATTCTGCACAGTTATGCTATGACGTGTTCGACAAAAAACTTTGCATGAATGATTATGGTGGGTGTAAGTATAGCCCTGATAAACTACTTGATAATAATCTAGAGGTTTATTACGGCTATCAAGTGACCAAGTGTTTGTATGCAGAGACTAATATTAAATTGGAGAGGTCCATAAAGCCATCTGTTTGGATTGGCTTTATAGCAGTCTGCACATGTTGGAAATTGTAATTACAAGTCGGTGAGATCTTCACGTCATCGTTGATTTGTTTGTCAGTCGAAATCTGTCAGTAGTCAAAATGTAAGTCATACAATCTGACAAGTCTGCAAGTGTAAAGTTGCATACTTACTCAAAAGTCAGTCGGCAAGAAGGAGAACTATACATGAATCTGAATTCTATCTTCCTAAATTAAATTATGTGGTTGAAGAGTCAGTCGTAATTATGGTTGAGTTAAATGTTGAGTTGGTCTTAGCTTCTAAAGGAAGTTTATATAAGTCCGAGTTTCTTATTTATAACAATGAATGAATATATAGAGACATATACAAAAGGAGAGAGGGATGCAAAGAAGCAGTTCAAGAACCAGCAGCAACTGAAGAGTTGAAAGAAGAAGTGTCAGAGCCGAAGCTCATTTTGTCACTGTATTTTGTAATCCAAGTGCACTGCGTTGAAGTTCATTAATATCAAGTATTTGGTGTTTCTGACAAATTTATGTGTTATTTCTCTATTATATTTTGCATTCGTAAAACGTTCTATTTAGTGTGTGTATTCACATCTCACAACAATCTGGCAGTCAGTTCACTACGCAGTGATCTTGAGAACTCTGTCGCATAGTCTTTTTGGTGCGCAGTAATTTAAACTGCATTGTGCAGAGTAGACTACGTGCATTCCCCTTTTCCCCTTCAATTTGGTATCAGAGCAGGTTCTACTAGAACGAGTTTGTCAGAGAAGAAACTTTGTTGAAAGTAAAAACAAAATGGCTTCTACCTCAAATCTGCAACCTCCCACTTTTACAGGTAAGAACTATGAGATGTGGTCCTTGACAATGAAGGCCATGTTGCGAGGTCAAGATGTATGGGAGATAGTCGAAAATGTTTATGTTGAACCGGCAGATCAGGCAGCATATAACGCCCTCACACAAGCTGAGAAATATGTCTTGAAAGAACAAAGAAAGAAGCATGGAAAGACGTTTTTTTATATACATCAAGCCATGCATGAGAGCATACTTCCAAGAGTTTCATCAGCAAAGCAAGCCAAGGAAGCATGGGATATATTACAAACCACTTATCAAGGCATGGATATAGTAAAAACTGGAAAACTTCATATTCTTAGAAAATATTTTGAAACTATGTCAATGAAATATTCAGACATGGTAGATTCTTTCTACACACACGTCATTGGATTGATAAATCAAATTAAGTCTCATGGTGAAACCATAGATGATAGAAAAGTTGTTGAGAAAGTTCTTAGAAGTCTTCCTCCTAAATTTGATACTCTAGTTGTAACTCTAGAAGAAGGAAAATATCTGAGTCAGTTCAGTCTAGATGAATTGCAAGCTTCCCTCGTCAATCATGAACATAGATTGAACAGGTCAAATATGTCATTAGAAAATGCTTTTTCCACACAGTCATCTATAGGTCATGGAAGAGGAAGGGGGAGAGATAACTCTAGAGGCAGAGGAAGAAGTTCTGAAAGAAGTGGATGTAGTAGCAATCCTAGAAATACTGGTGGAAGAGGTCAAAATCCAAGTACCGGCCAGTCAACTTGTCAAAAAACTGACAAATCAAAGATTCAATTCCATTACTGTAAAAAGTATGGACATTATGCATATGAGTGCAAAACGAGACAATATAATCAGAACAAGCAAAGTCAAGATCAACCACACAACACAAATAACCAAAATTGACCTATGTTTATGGCGTGGGTTGTAGCTATGTCTAGCGCAGAAGAAATGTCTAATATAGTGTCACTAGTTGAATGCAATGTTTCTCAAGCAAGTCCATGTGACATATGGTATTTAGATTCAGGCTGCAGTGACCACATGACAAGAAACATAAAATTGTTTTCTAGTTTGGATGAGTTAGTCTAGACCAAGGTTATACTTGGAACAGATGTCCAATTCACTGTCTTAGGCAAACGCTGTATAAATATTTTAACCAGACAAGGAGAAGAGAGAGTTATGTCTGATGTATATTATGTTTCTGGTCTGAAGCATAATTTGATGAGTACAGAACAACTGTTACAAAAATGATATAGAATCTACATGGAAGATAATCATTGTGTGATTAACATAGTTACCAACTTAATGAGAACTCTACAAAGTTCTCGTTTTTGGGGGGGTCAAGTTTTTGGCCCCGTTTTTAAAAATGGTGCTACTGGTAGCACCCCCTCCCTTTTTAGGTGGTTTTTTGATATTCTAAATTTTTTGATACATAAGGTTTCCACTTTTATGTTTTTAATAGTGTTTTTCATCTATTTTCAAACTTTTCTATTTATTTTTTTTCATCTATTGTTTTTAATCATATTTCCATGCTCAATCCAATGTTACAAATCTCGTACGCCATTTATTTTTTTAAATTAAATTTTTTCATGTAATTATGTGTCCTTAATTAAATTATGGCTCCATACTTTTTAAATATAGTGGAAAATATCATTTTTAACACATTGTTTTACTTTTACTTCAATACATAGAAAATAATTGTAGTTAAATAACACTATTTTAAAATGTTTACCAAAAATATATAATTCATTTTTTTTTATCAATTAAAAACTAAACAAAATAAGAAAACAAAAAGAATTGAAAAAAAAATAAAAATAAAAACAACACAACATTTTAGAAACAAATTTATATTAAAAAAAGTCATTGAAAAAAAACTTAAAAAATTAAAGAGGAAAAAAAACCATAAAAATAAATATATATATATATATATATATATATATATATATATATATATAAAGAAAGTAATAGAAAATAGAAAAAATTAAAAAAGTTGAAAAAAAAATTATAGCTCAAAAAACATTAAAAACAACAATTTAAAAAATATATATATTTTTTTAAATTTAACAAAAAATACTTTCAAACTTAAAAAATAACAATAAAAACAACTTAAAAATACTAAAAAAAAATCAATAAAAAAAAACTTAAAAACATTTTTTTTATAAATATCTTAAAAAAATCATAAAACATATAATTATATACGTTTTATATATTAAAACATATACAATATATGTTTTATATATAAAACATATATAATTATATATATATATATATATATATATATATATAGATCTGTCACAGCCAGGTTCGTGGGGGGTTAGTGTGATGCTTGGTACTGTTTTAGCTTCTCGTGGGCCTGGCGCAGGTCTTATGGGCACCCATGGGACCTGGGCTAGGCCCGCTGGAGGCTAGGGCGATATCGGGCATCGCGCCAGCCTTGGTTGGTTTGTAGAGAAGAACTGTTATTATTATTTATTTGCCACCGATATTCAAATTCTAAAAGATGTATCGTAGTCGAAATTTCATAAGTGACCGTTGGGTTGATATGACCGCCGGAAGTGTTAAACCCGGCAGAGACCACAACAAACACCACCAGAGCGTGAGCTAGCGCCACCCCAACCAGCCCCGACGAGTTCATAGATGCATCAGATGTCATTTTATCTGCACCCATCACCCCATCACAACACAAAAACATGATCAGAAACCTTTCAAATTTCCAGAGAAAAAAAATAAAATCTGAATGCAGAACAGTGGAACGAACCATAAGCCATGGCAGATCCTTCCCCGGCGAAAACCGATTCAAAAGATTGCTTTCCTTACCAAATGCAAAAGAAATCCCTACTACTTGGAGCTAACTTAGCCGCGAAATGGTGTTCCTTACCGACTGTGGAATAAATCCCCATTACTGGTCAAATGCAGAAGAAATCCCTACCCCTGGGAACTACTTAGTCAAGAAATTGCTCTCCTCGCTGGTAAAATAAATCCCCACGGGTGACAGCAAGTTTGTAAGTATGTTAGAAAACTTAAAAAAACAAATAAAAAAATATCGGCTTGGTACAAAAATTTGTTTTCTAAAAAATGACTTGGTTTATATGGTTACTTATATTTGTCTAACCTAAGCATAATTTTAACTACGAATAGTTTCAACTCTAAAGTAATATTATATAATTTTACAATGCTATTTTTATAGAGATAATCATTGAATGGTTCCACTATTCAATGATTTTAGTTGTTTGCATAGGAGTATGTCTCAATGAAAGAAAAAAAGAGTTGTTTGCATAGGAATATGTAGAAAAAAAAATTTATTTAATGCAAATAATATATGACTAGTATGTATATTATATATCTTTTAATATATAATTATATGTTTTATGATTTTTTTTTAAAGATATTTATGAAAAAATATTATGTTTTTAAAGGTTTTTTTTATTGAATTTTTTTTTTTTTTAATAAGTTTGAAGGTTTTTTAAAAAATGATTTTTTTTTTTTTAAATTATTGTTTTCTAGCCAAATTTTAATAAATATATATTTCTAAAGATTTTTTCTTTTCTCTTTATTTATATTTTAATGTAAATTTAAGAAAAAAGAAGAAGTTAGTGAATAAATTTTCAAGTGATCATTTAGGATTTAATTTTGGGTTTTTTTATTCATGTAGGCATTTGTTGTCAATGCCACAATTTGAATTAGGTCGTGATTAACTGTAATTTTAGCATTTAGAAAAAAACATTTTGCTTTAGGTAGAGTCATGTGTTTATTTAGGTGTTGATTTTAAGGTTTTTCTAAGCAACTACTTTATATTTTAAGGCCATGCTTGAAAAAATTTGTAATTTTGACCCGGTCATAAAAATTGGTGCTATCAATAGCACCACGTTTTGATTGGGGGGTTGACTTTAGAGTTTTTTTTAGCACCTATTTTATCCTTTAAGCCCATGCTTGAAAAAAGTTGTAATTTTAACCCGGTTACAAAAAATGGTGCTACCAGTAGCACCACTTTTTGATTTGGGGGTTGATTTTAAAGTTTGTTTGAGAAACCATTTGATCCTTAATCCCATGCTTCAAAAAAGTTGTAATTTTGACCCGATTACAAAAAATGGTGCTACCGGTAGCACTACTTTTTGATTTGCAGGTCGATTTTCATGTTTTTTATGCAAAAATATGGGTTTTAAGGGCTAGAGTTCTTGTTTTGAGGTCACAGTTCTCATTAAGTTGGTAACTATGTTGATTGTGGATAAAAGCCCAAGCAATTTACTTATTGCAAAAATCCATATGACAAGTAACAGAATGTTCCCATTGACATTAAAGCCAGTCAAGAAGAAGAACACAACGCAAACTGTTGACAAAAGAAAAAGTGCACAATTAGACATTGCATTTACAGCAGAAAGCACGCACAATACTAATAAAGAAAATACTGCACGCGATATCAAGAAAGGAGAAAATGGCACAGAAATGAAGGCAACATTCCAATCTGAAACACAGGATGACTCCTGGCTATGGCATTTCAGATTTGGACATTTGAACTTTGGAGGTCTAAAACTATTACACACAAAAGAAATGGTAAAAGGCTTACCATTGATTGAAAAACCAGAAAGGATATGTGAAGGTTTCATATTTGGCAAGCAGAACAGAGAATCATTTCTAGTTGGCAAGTCTTACAGAGAAAAAGTTCCACTGGAAATAATACATTATGATATTTGTGGACCAATGCAAACTTCCTCTATAGGAGGCAGTATTTATTTTCTAACATTTGTTGATGATTTCTCAAGAAAGACATGGATTTATTTTCTAAAGCATAAATCTGACGCATTGGGTTGTTTTCAGCAGTTTAAATCGCTTGTGGAGAAACAAAGTGGTTATTACATCAAGTGTCTAAGAACGGACAGAGGAGGAGAATACATGTCAAGAGAATTTAAGAATTTTTGTAAAGATCATGGCATCTACAAGCAATTTACCGTGCGATACATACCACAATAGAATGGTGTCGCAAAAAGAAAGAATAGAACCATCATGGAAATGGCGCGCAGTATGTTAACAACCAAACATTTGTCAAATGAGTATTGGGCTGAGGAAGTAGCAACTACAGTATACATCTTAAATATATGTCTGACAAAGAGTGTGAAGAATAGAATTCCTCGGGGAGCATGGACAGGATAAAAGAATAATGTGGCACATTTAAGAGTTTTTGGTTGCGTCGCATATGCACATGTTCCATATGAACTGAGAAAGAAGCTGGGCAAAAAAGGACATAAATGTATATTTGTTGGGTATTCTGAAGAAACAAAAGGATACAAGTTGTATGACCTAGTCACAAGAAAAGTCATAATCAACTGTGATGTTTAGTTTGTAGAGAATGAAGCATGGGATGGAACCATAAAAAAGATAGTAAAGATAATTGACAAAATGGAGAATAATGATGCAGAGGATGAAGTGTTTCAAACACCATACACATGATAGTGTGCAACTCCGTCTACACCTGGCACTACAACGCAAATTACCGCGCATAATACTTGTTAGGGTCCTAACCCGCACATAGGTAGAACAATATATTTGGATGTAATAAAGGTCAATATTAATGAGGTCTTTCAATAAAATAGAATAAGGCGGATGTAAGAAGACCTAATGGAAGATTTCGCTTCTAGAATGATCTTCCTCTAGATGTTTCTTTTTAGTATAAATAGGAGTCAAGGGTATGAGAACCCTAGCTTGGATATTATTGTAATAGATCTTTGCTCAACTGGAGGTTGCCCCCTCGAAGAGGCTCGTGAACATTGCTTTCATATTCAAGTGCTATTTCTGTTATTATTCTCTTATCATTTTAGTGCTATTATGGTGAATGTTCTGGTTATATTGTTGTTATTCTGCCATTTCTAGCATTTTATTTTTGTTCTGCATACATTTTATATCTGGTACATTACAAGTGGTATCAGAGCACTTTCCTCGACAGAAAGTGTGGGTTAAATTTTTTTTCAGGGTAGAGACATATTCCAACATCTTTAAGCCATAGAGATCTGTCATTACGTGCATAAACCCGCTATTGAGGGATTCATACACGCAGGAAATACAAGTGGTACTTAACCACACATCTGTTGGCCACCCTTGTAACCCCTATTGTTACCCCTTCGAGTGGTAGCGCATCAGACAACATCTGTGTACAGATCGGCCTAGATTACCTGAAGCCCTCTTTAGATAAATCGATCGACCGCCTGACTGCTATAGTGTCACCGATAACAACACTCGAGAAGATACTCTCTCGTACCTAGGTAGTCGGGTAGTACGGTCTATCCTCGTTAGTTAGTACCCTGAGATATTGGGCCGAGTACTATTGTTGGACCCTGCACGTATATCAGAGAGCTATAACACAGGGCAAACCCTTGTCTGTAGAAGCCTTGAATACATAACCCTTGGGGACAAAAACATAAACAAATTAAAACAGACAAGATCCATTGTCGCGAAACTATGTTCGGGTTGCCAATTAAATACACATTTCTTTCTGGTTAAGCATTTGGGCATTTCCTCTCTATAGTATTCTTCAGACTAGAGTATAACTCCGTAAGTGTAAAAAAAATAAAAAATAGAGTCTGGAAAATTTTTCACCATTATTTGAGACCTATTCCATTGGATTCATCTCTTCACCCTTATCACATTCATCCATACCATTTTTCGGAAAAAATTTTGACCCCCCCGCTTCTTTCCAGTTCCCCCATTCTCATGGCCCATAGCCATAGCCAAGACTTGGAAGCTCACTTCCACACCTTGCAATCTGGTCTCATCGAAACCCAACAAGAAGTCAAACAACTCAGTGTCAATGTTGCAGCCATCAATACAACCATGCAGTCCTCAATGGAGGAAATCAAACAAGACCTCACCACCCAGCTTCAATCAGTCTTTTCGGCACTCTGCACCAAACTGCATATCCCTACAGATAACCCTTCCTCTTCCTCACCTCCACATCCTGAAGGTGACCATTCCTCTCATTCCAATAACTTTCAGAACCATCACTTTCAACATGACCTGTGTCTTTCGCGGGTGGATGTGACCAAATTTGATGGCTCGGACCCCACTGGTTGGGTAACCCAAATGGAACAGTATTTCTCTTTATATGGCATTACATATGACTTCTCCAAACTCCGATATGTTGTTCTCCATCTAGATCAAGAACGGCGGCAATGGTGGTAATGGAGAAAAACTTCTCGTCAAGGGTATATTGCTTGGACACACTTTGTGGCAGAGCTTTATGAACACTTTGCAACTGACACCAACCATTTGGGCCCTTTGACAAATTTGAAACAATTAGGAACGGTGGAAGACTCTATATTTTCCTTTGAGCGCCTAGATTTTAGCACAGAGGGCGTATTTGATGCCTGTTTTCGAGAGTGTTTTATTAACAGCCTCAAGGATGAGATTCGGGCCCATGTCCTCATGGCTCAGCCTCAGAGTTGGGTGGAGGCTACTAAAAGAGATAAAGAAGCACAACAGGCTATATCCTCTCAAAACTGAAAACCATCCTTCATCCCTCGCCCTAAAGGTCATTCTGCTGTTATCGCCCAACTCCATGCCATACAAGCAACAAAGACACCCTCGGTCCCGCAAGACCTCCAAGCCATCCTTTCTACACATAAATTGGTCTTTTCCGCTCCCCAAGGACTCCCTCCTTTCCATGGTGTTCATGATCATTCCATTCCCCTTGTACCCGGAAGCCTTCCTCCCAATATTCGACTGTATCGTCACCCCTTTTCCCAAAAAAATGAAATTGAGAAAATGGTCCAGGAACTCCTTAATGCAGGCGTTATCCACCCTAGTATGAGCCCCTACTCTTCTCCTATGGTCATGGTCCTAAAGAAGGAAGGTTCTTGGTGAATGTGTCCTGACTTCTGTGCCCTCAACAAACTTACCATCAAAGACAAATTCTCCATTCTTGTCATTGATGACCCCCTGGATGAATTGAGTGGCGCCCAATTCTTCACTAAACTAGATATTTGGTCGGGCTACAAGTAGATATGTATGAAAGAGGTAAAAATACCCAAGACTACCTTTAGAACTCATGAGGGCCACTATGAGTTTTTTGTCATGCCCTTTGGCTTGTGTAATGCCCCCTCCACCTTCCAAAGCCTCATGAATCATGTCTTTCATCCTTTTCTCCACCATTTTGTCTTAGTTTTATTTGATGATATCCTCATCTATAGAAAAACCTAGACATACCATCTTGCTCATGTGGATCGAGTTCTCCATCTACTTTCTCAGCACCAACTTTTCCTGAAATAGTCTAAATGTGCTTTTGGCACCTCAAAAGTAGAATACTTGGGTCATCTGGTTGGCAAGGATGGCGTCAGGGTGGATCCTAAAAAGAATGAATCTATGCAAGACTGGCCTCACCTAAAGACTCTTAAGAGCTTGCGTGGATTTCTGGGCTTAACAGGGTATTATCGCAAGTTTGTTAAGAATTATGGGAGAATTGCAGCACCTCTCACTGCTCTCCTCAAAAAGAACTCTTTCATTTGGACTCCATCCACTGCTCAAGCTTTTCAAACCTTGAAGATGGCCATGTGCAGCACTCCAGTCCTCGCCCTTCCTAATTTCACAAAGACCTTTGTGTTGGAATGTGATGCCTTAGGGAAAAGAATTCGCGTTGTCCTTATGTAAGAAGGTCGACCTTTGGCCTTTACCAGCAAGTAACTATCTGAAAGAAATCTAGGCAAATTCATCTATGAAAAGGAAATGTTGGTTATTCTGCATGTCATTGATCTATGGCACCCTTATCTATTGGGGCAACATTTCCAAATTAAGACAGACCATCAAAGCCTCAAGTATTTTCTGGAACAACACATTTCCTCCCCATAACAACAAAAATGGGTGACTAAGCTCTTTGGATATGATTATGAGATCATTTACAATAAAGGCAAAGACAATGTGGTTGTGGATGCACTTTCCCGCAAATATGAATATGAAGGATCCCTTTTTTCTCTTTCATTCATTATCCCAGATTGGCTCCAAGTCGTTCGCCAGGAATGGCTACAAGATCCCAAAAGTTCGTAGTTGATCCAACAATTGCAATCCAATGCTCAAGCTTCCCCGGGGTACTCTTGGCTCCATGATGAACTTCGATACAAAGTCTGTTTGTATTTAAGTAAACAATCTAATCTTAAATCCACGGTACTTTCTGAGCTTCATGCTACACCCACAATAAGGCACTCCAGGTTCACCACCACCAAATCAACCTGGGTCTTCCCATTATGGGAAAACTGCCTACAGTCCTACTGGTTTTCCAACAGGGCTTCCACCCCAAAGTCACCAGTACCTCCAGGTGAATAGACAGTTACCTTTTCTTTCTACTTTGGATTTTCTAGATTTGTCTAGGATTCTAAATGATCCTATTCGTCATTCTCCCCAATGGCTTGTCATTCTAGCTAAGCTTCCATCAGATATTCCTAAATTCGATGGCAAGGCGGGAGAGGACCCAAATAATCATGTGATGACTTTTCACCTATGGTGTTCATCCAACTCATTGATGGATGACTCTATTCGTCTATGTCTTTTTCAACGAACCCTTACCGGTTCTGCTGCGAAGTGGTATATTGAATTGCCACGAGGTTTCTTC
>JASDQU010107156.1:26454-51364 GCA_032191745.1 Picea mariana
CATGGATGACAGGTCACATGGCTCGTAGGCTTTTTTACTTGCTTTCTAGGTTTTTAGTTTCTTGTGAACTTAGAACTTTTGACATCTGTTCTGGTTTCCTTCGGGCAGAACAGATGTCACTCTGTTATTATGTTTTCTATACTACTGCTACTTGCTATATGCATGTGCTGGTTTCTGATGATAATCGGCAGCATTTTGTATGGCCACAGGCCTACTCTCTTGTACACTCTGTCATTTTGTCTATATAATATAGCAGGATCCACTTTTTTACTCAAAAAAAAAATATGTTAGTTAAACAATAATTATTTCTTAAATAATATTAACTAATTAATTATTTGTCCATATCCGTCAATGATTAATTAATTATTAATTGACTAATTAATTAATTGAGTAAAGAATAAAAGGGGGTTAATAAATTAATGTATTAAATATTTACGTATACGGGGGGGGAGGGGGAATAAACATTAAATAAGGGGATAAGATAATAAATATAGGGATAAGATAATAAATAAATGGATAAGGAAATTAATGAAGGGGGGAGAATCGGTGAAGGGGGAATATGATGGGAAGAGTCTTACGGGGAAGGGTATTCCTTTTGGAGGGGGAAGCAATTTTGAGGAGGAGGATATATTTTTGTGGGAGATTTTTCTATGGAGATCTCTGGTGTGAGGAGTTTGGGTTTTGGGGGTTTTTGGTGAATCAGAAGCAGGGGGCACCGGTTTGTTGGGGGTTTTGGGGGTTTTTGGTGAATCAGAAGCAGGGGGCACCGGTTTGCTGGGGGTTTTGGGCATGGGGGACAGGATTTCCTTATGGTATCCTGGAGCTAGGGAGCCAGACAGGCTGTTCCTAGCTGGCAGGGAGGAAAACTCAGTTTTGGGCAGTGTTTGACACAGTTTCAACTTCGGCATTGGACCAACGAAGCAGCGGGATTTAGCATCAGAAGCATGTATTTTTAATTATGAATTGCTGAGTTATTTTCATGCTGTAGATAAAATTTAATCTCTGCTGAATATTTTGCTTATATGCTGGTGAATGAATCATTTATGTAAATTGAAAGGAATTATATCTTTAATTTTGTATTTAATTTATAATTTAACTTAGTATGGTCACTACAGATTGTGTCTCAGCATTCCCATAGTGACAAGCTCTTTCCTATCTCTTCTTCCATTTGATTGTGCCTCAGCATTCCCCATGTTGACATGAAAACCTATGATCTCTCCCTCATGGATGTAATATCCTTGAGCATATTCCATGACTTCAGTCCTCATATAAGAACTAATGTTTCTTTCTGTACCTCTATTTCTACAAGAAATTTGTATGTAATAATTACTATTAGAAATATGCATAGCAGAAAACACTTCATCATATAGAATACGTGTTATTTCTTCATGAATTTATGAAGGACACATTGCACCAATTCAAAATTGAATTTTCTTGATGCATTCTTCCCCGAAACAGCTTCCAACGACTGTACTCATGCCACAATCTGAATTCTAAGTGAAAAGTTACAACAGTTACATGTTGTCATTCCACTCTTTTTACTGCTCCAAAAACATATTTATTAATTTCCCAAATCAAAATTTTTGGTTGAAATATGTATTCTAATCCTCAATATCTTTCCAACGACTATTTTGTTTCTCAAGTCCAAGCTACGAGCTGAAAGTTATGGCTTCTGGAAAAAAACATTTTCACCACTTTTCGTGCATTTCTTCTACCGGTGCAATTTTACTGAAATGCCAACTTATGTCAACGAGAAGAAAATATGTTAGGAACTGGAGAAACTTTTGTATGAGACATAGATGTTAATAGCAACAAGGAATCCATAACAACTTTCAAGATTTCAATCTGGTTTTCTAGTAAAAAACTACAGCAATCTGGAATCAGCAACTTTGTCCTTTTTCACTCCTTTTTCTAGACTGGATTTTTAGCATAACTGGCTATCTCTCAATATGTGAACTTTTGGATAACTTTTAAAAAACCAAAGTTGTTTTTCTTGATGGGTATATCAAATGTTGACTTAATAAAATTTTCCATTTTTGTGATCTAGGGTCACTTTTCCTTCTCTAAAAATATCAAAAATCCCAATTAGTGGTCTGAAATAGTGTATTTTGGCCTATTTCAGTGTCCCCATTTCAATATCCATAGGATTTATTCAGTTGCTTTGTGGTTTATTTTTGTTCCTTCTTTTTGGACTCTCCCCAATATTTTCAGCTTAATCTGGACTTTTTTCAATTATCTGGAAGCAAATCTCTAAAAACCCCTATTTTGCAATTTCTGCCAAATTCAAGAAAAATTGGACAAGGGTCCTCTCTGGCACTTTTGTAGACCTCCTCTCTGTGGAAAAAACTCATGATTTTCATCCCAATCTGATGTAATTTTATCTAGTTATGGAAAAAATAAGAAAATGGCTCCAGACTTAGTTTTTTCTTTTTTTTAACTATGGAACAATTTTGCCTAGGTGCAATATGTGCCATTGATCTCAGTTTGGAAGCAATATGGGCCATTGATATACTCTCTACCATCCATTGGAGACCAAAATTATTCTATGGCATGAACAATACTTCTCCAAACTGTCAACCTAATTGTTGGTCATCAGCCCAACTCCCCGACGACCGAGTTGCACACAACTCCAAACCGACCGATCTAGTTGTCGATCGTCAGTAGTTGGAAAATTTTGTTGGTGAATAGAACCCTCAAAAACTTTGTTCGATGCTCAACCATCATCCCATCAGCGATCGAAAATCCCCAATGTTCATCGAATACACTTTCCCAAATCAACTGATTTGACCATCGGCCATTGGCTACCTCTGTTGGTCGACGTGGCAACTTCTTTCATGGAATGATACATGGATGCTGACATGGAATGACACGTCATCTTGAAGTGTCAACTTGGGTGATGTGGCATGACATGTGGATGTTGATATTGCATGACACATGGATGATGATTTCATCATCCTCTTTCCTGCATCGGTCATTAGTCAATTCTCTTGAACAACCCGAATGCCTCGTCGAATTTGGTCGACGTTGTACCATTGACGCATCGACCATCAGTGATGTCTCTTGGTGAATTTCCAACACTTTTCCAAAATCAACGATCTGACCATTGGTCATCGGTGACTTTTTTTCAGTGATTGAAAATACTTCGTCGGATTCAACCGACCCCCGATTGTTGGCCATCAGCGGTCACATATGTATTATGTCAAACCAAACTCTTCACCATTTTATTTGATCCATCCATCAGCCTTTGTTGATTTCACTGGGTGAATTTTAATATTTAGAAAAAAAATTGACTCTTCTCTGATTGATCTAGATCGTCGATTTGCTCCCTTTCACAACCCCCAATTTAATCTTGGTCTTTAATCCCATCAACCTTTCAAATAATCGAATCCTTATAAATTTTGAAATTTATCACAGTGAATCTCGGTCGTCAATCACGAGATCAAATATGATCCCAACCATCGATTTCTACAAATTGCCTGTAACTCTACAAGCGACCATTAAAACTTAAATTTCAACCATTCCAAGTCAACTTTCGATCTACAATTTCACTACTCTACTCCATTAACCATATCAAACTTTTCCAAAGTCATTAAAACTCAGATTTCACTCACAGAATTGGGGATTTCTCTCTGAAATCCCTGTTTTTTTCCCCAAACCCATCACARACAAAATATGCAATGACGAATTTCACAAATTCACAGCCATCTTGGCCCATACAAGCCCAGTGTTTGGACCTCACTCTGATACCATAATGTAACGTACCCAGCACCCAGCTGGGCYATGCTACATGAAGAAATTCATTAAATTACTAATAGTTATTGTTAATTAAATTCCTATAGCTTATCATTCGCAGATCACATACATATTTGACCATTTGACTGATACCATAGTTCTAAATGCATTTAGCAACATATATTCAACATGAATACAATTTTTCAAGCAACAAAAAACACACAACATTCATATAAATTATTTACATAATGAAATTTAACATAAGAACATAACAAAAACACTTATTTGTTAATGATTAACCAATTGGCTGCAAACGAAGGATGAACCTCCCAGCCATAAGAATTACGGATCATTTTCTCTCATCAACAAGCCACCGTCAAGCTAAGGCTATGATTTCACAAGGAGATCCATCCCACTAGCTAACCACTCTCCACATAGAGTAGCCCCAAACCCAGATTCTAGTCTCACAACAGTTCCAAACCTCCAACTCTGTCTTTCCCCCACATCCTACACTACCCAAGGAATGTACCCCCTTCACTTCTCACAATCCCTCGGGCTATACCATTCATTTATCAAGACCACTAGTGCATTTGGTTGACCAGTAATCACTCTGTTGGGAACTCTAGGAACTCTCAGTTGTTTCATGTTTTCTCACAGCATCCTTCACAAGGCTCTGAGATATTTCCTCAACAGGAAATTGCACCATAGGCTTACAGCCTAATATACCAACACACAGGCCTCTATCTTAGCATAAAAACACAACCAAATAATGGTTACCTTCAAGTATACCATGGTTGGTCCTCTTCCCAGCCCTCTGCTCCTCCTTTGTTGCCCAAATTCTGCATGTAAAAATTGTCCCTAATATGCATACGAATTTCCTCTTCTTCCTTGCTTTCTTGACTCACACTCTTCTCAAGGATGATTTTACTTCACCCCATTCTCTCCAATAACTATGGGATGTGACCACTCACACCCACCCTCTTACATGATTTTAAATTATTGGTCTCTCATACACTTAATCAACAAATAGAACGTTATACACAAAGATAATAATTACAAGAATGTGGGTTGGATTAACAACCATGAATAATTCCCCCTTGGATCCCTCTCTCTTTTGGAATCATAGCCACCCATCATTATTCATCTCTTTCACACTGCAGCCGATGATTATTACTTTTATTAATTATTTCAATGTTCATAATATGAAAATCGGCCCCCGGCTACATTAAATCAATATGGGATCTTCGCCCCAATGCATCGACTCACCAACCTAATTCACATTTATACAATTACATTATAATTCACGAGGATTACAACTAGGGATGTCATATCCCCTCCCCTAATTTTTCACTGTCCTCAGTGCACAACACCCTACATATGTAATTTAAATTTACAATTCGAGCTCCCCATCCAATAATCATCATATAGGCTCTCTGGCCCAAAATCACATAGGCATTCTAGCCTAAACAAATTGCATAGGCATTGATCAACTTCCATTCATCGGTCCTGACTAGATTACCTCCCTAAATGGTTCTTATATGCAGACGATATCACCCCTGCCACAGATCAATTATGTGGCATTATCTCCCATGCCTTCAGTTGCCGATGCAGATGAGCCTCTCACTATAATGTCACTCCCTTATGACTTGTATCTGGTAATTGACATGGTAATCTCTTCGATAGGGCTATTGGAGCTTGATATCCTTACCCCTATTGCGACCCTTGACATGGGTTCTTTCTAGAGTGTGTTTCTTCCATCGAGTGAAAATATCTTGGAGGCCATTATCAATTTTTGTCCCTTAGCATGGTGTCCTTCCAGAGAACTTTCCTCTTGGAAGTGGTGATCAAGAAGAGAAGATGAGCATGGTTTATTGTTTTCAAGCTCATTAAAAAATGAAACCAATTACGAGGATAGTTTTTTCATCTATATGGCAACCTCGTTAAAAAATGAAACAGAGCTTACGACGATAGTTTTTCTTATCTATGGAAACCTCGTTAAAAAATGAAACATAGGTTACAAGCATAGTTCTTGTTTCTGTGTCAAACGCATTAAAAAATGAAACAGCGGTCTGGAGATTACACCTAGAGTCTCGAGCACAGTTCTTATCCTGTGTCAAGCTCGTTAAAACATGAAACAACTTTCCCCTATCTGTTGAGTCAAGTCCTTCATCCAGTATTTGAAGCTTCCTTTCCTCCGCCTTTGCAGTTGGATGAAAAGAAGCTTGGGGGGCAATGTTTCCAGTATTTGGACTTCATGCTAAAGTTGAGCCACTAGCTTCTTAAGTTGGGGGCTAAGTACCAACCATGCGTTGGGAAGTCACAAGCATAGTTTTCTATGGTTCAAGCTTGTGTAAAAATGAAACCAGCTACCTCAAGCATAGTTTCCTCTGGTCCCAGATTGTCTAAAAATGAAACTAGGCCCAAGCATAGTTTTGTTTTGTTTTAAAGCTTGCGTAAAAATGAAAACAATCACAAGATTATTCTTTGTTTTTTCTCATGCTCGTAAATACATGAGAATAAGTTACCGAACTTAGTCTTTGTTCTTTCTCGTGCTCGTAAATCGATGAGAATGTAATTGAGTATACTTTTATCATGTTTTCAGACTCGTAAAGGTTATACGAAAAAGGAAACCCTTGGAGTTCCCTTTAAGCTCTTTTTAGACTCTCTAAACATGAAAAGATTGTCAAGCGATGTGTTCTTTTCACGCTCGTTAAAGTATTAGAAAACACGTCTGTCGAGTGGTAATTTATCTCTTTTTCGGTCTCATCAAAGTAATTTATGAAAAAGGAATTGCGAGAGTTCTCTTTAAGTATTTTTCAGACTCTCTAAACATGAAAAACCCCTGAGCTTTCTTTCCTTGGACTCATTAAACAAACATCGAAAGGCCCATATGGGACCGAACCACTCCTTCTTAGGGTTCGTTAAACATACTCTAAGGGACTCTTCCAAAGGATGAGCTTACATTTACAAGCATATGTTATCTTCATCAAGCTTGTGTAAAAATAAAGAGGTACTCGCCGGTAATAGTGGGGGGAAAATTGGGAAAGAAATGTGTATAAGCCTCTATTCCATGGAAGAGTCTCTTTTGAACATGACACCCTTTCACTCACCTTGTGTCTAGGTTGGAATATCTTCTTGTCTCTAGATTATACTCCTTTATAAGATTACAAATTGGTCTGTGATCCCTGTTGTTGAATAAGTTTTTCCAAGACAATTGTCATGTTGTCAATATGTTCAAAGAGAATTTCAACCCGGAAAGCCTTCTATTGCGTCAGCCATTTCTGCAGTCCTTAAGCCTTCTATTGCATCGGCCATCCCTGAGTCAGTCCTAAGTTACTGGTTACTCTTATCTACTTCAAATCTTGTTACCTATTTCGTGTCATTGATGGGGGATACATTAAGCCCCTCCTGTGACGAGTTTTTTCCTGTCGACTTCAACTCATTATCCAGGAATTAGACTTAGAAACTAATTGGTACATTGGAACTTCCATTCCTCAATGGAAGGTTTCCTCGCTTTCAACAGTGGGTTTTCATTATTGACACCTGATCGGGAGATTCTGCCAAATGTTCGACCTCAACTCATTGATTTGCATTCGTTGGATTGTACTAGTGTACCTTGGGAGTCATTGACATTATTGGTGATTTCCCTCGCACTTGTTAACGATATTCACTAATGACCGATAATCAAGTGGTTTCTACCATGTTCGACTTCAACACATGTATTCGCATGGTTAGATTCATACTATAGAGTGGTGGAGATGAAGACCCTAAATCTTTTCTCACAGATTCAGGTTGCGTTGGAGTATATTCAGTTTGTACTGTTGCATAGATCCACATTGTATGTCTCATGGCTATGTTCAAATTTGAGTCTTTAACACATAGATCCGCAATGTATTTTTGGTGGCTATGTTCAAATTTGAGTCATATTAGCATGGATCCATAGTGTATGTTTGGTGGCCATAACCTGTATTACTTGACATGGATCTTCACAAGTCGGCATTTATGATTTGAGTCATTTGTATTTTGAGTATGGGAAATCCTACCTCAGTGATGATATATTATTGTAATGTATTTCCTTGTTTGTTGGCAAGTTTCTAACCGACTGTTCCTTGTTCCCTACACACACTCGACAAAGTATTTTAGCTATCACTCTATTCTAACTTCGTACTTTGGGGGGCTCTTTGTTAACATTATTTTCGTCATCCCTATGATCGTTAATTATGTAAACCTATATGTTGCCTTCATAGGGGTTAGTGGCCTGGATTCCTGAAGAAAGAAGGGAGAAGAACTTTTCATGAGAGAAGAAGTTGTGTTTTCCTCTGTAAAAACCCTATTTTGGAGGATTTCTGCAGGCTGTTCTATATGCAGGGTGAAAAAATGTTTGATTTCCACACCTTGCTCTATATCTGGGTTGCATAGTTTCTGCAGGTTTCTCTATAGCTAGGGTGCGACGGCCTTCGTAAGTGGTAAAAACAAGCATTTTCTCGATGCTTCTAGAAGGAGAAGCTTCTATAGTGAGGTGGCCTCCGAATGGTTTGGATCTTACTCGCTTTCATGATTTAGTGGGATCATCCTAACCTCCTCACCTTATCCTCTTCATTTTATAAAAGGAGAGGAACTCTCATGGAGAAAGTTCGTTGGATTGAGCTTGAGATTGGTTAGAGTGGCTTTGAGCTTTGCTTTGTCAAGATAGATTGTGAGTAGATTTCAGATCCATGGTCTCAGAATCCTTGGAGAAAGAAGTGTGTCAGAAGCAAGGAATTGTTGGAAGGAACCTTACGACATCAAGGCATCTGGTTGTAATCTCTCTTCCTATTATTAAATATAATAAAGTGGCATGCTTCTTTCCCATAGAATTATCTTTATTTTATCGCATAATTCCTTGATCATATGCATAGGTTGTAATTGAATATACTTCTACTTATTTCACTTTGGTTGGTTTGTGTCTCACTACAGGATCAGTATCACAAGAGCACCAGAGCGAAGCAAGGACAACAAAGACATAAGGAAGCGATGTTCAAAAGATCAGTGCACCGGAGAGAAATAGGAACAACAAAGACATAAGGAAGCGACACTTAAAGGTATGTCTCTTGTCTTTTGCTCAGTAGTAAATTTGATGATTAAAGCCTAGGGAAAGTGCCATGTTGTGTCGTGCTTTTTTCTAGATCTAGGTGGATCTAGGGGGATCGATTCATGTCCACACTTAACGATTAGCCCAATAACAGTATCTACTCAACAATTCAATCCTTTCCAACCATTATTCACATTAAAATGGAATTCTACCATTCATCATATTATCTATGATGACACTATCATTCATTGTACATGCATTATCATCACATCAAGCTTTTCATAATGCAATCAAACTTTACCAATAAATAAAACCAATGTGCCAATAATCCTGGCCACATCTACACAATGCATTGTTGCATTGATTATGGAATACCATATCTTCATGTCATGTATTCCACCATGTGAGTTGGAATGTATGGCCCATGCCTCAATACACCATCCAAAATATTCCCCACAACCTGTCTCATCCTTTGGATAAATTCCTCTTCAACCCATACACATCACTAGGAACATCATCTCTTAGTGCTATTTATTGTAGGAAAAAAGGTTTCACTCCAAACCTCAGTTACATAGGGAATAACCATCATGCACTTGGATAGCACTATAGTATTTCCATATACAAACTCATCATGACCTCACACATGACCATCTCAATGAAATTCATTGTTATAACAGGAGTAATGTCTCTCGACTTAACCCGGTTATCAATTCATAACCAACATAGCACAATATGCAATTAAATTTCCCATAAATGCATTCAAGCAACAAATAATATTTGCATACTCAAGGCCTCTCACCTTTTCATCAATTCAAATATTGATATTAGAATGAGGGAATTCTTACCTTCATTCCCTTCAACATGTATACATTATAGCAACCCCAAATGTGTGTGTGTGTGTGTGTGTGTGTGTGTGTGTGTGTGTGTGTGTGTGTGTGTGTGTGTATATATCGGCAGACTACTCTTATTCTATAATCATGCCACCAACATGCTCAGGCATGTCTACATGCACAAATTCACATCAGTGTGAACCAAACATTTGATCTTGCATGCCTATTTTATGCACATGCATTCTATCTTTATTCTATGCATCATGCATCAATTCTATCATGCACTCCAATGCATATCTATTTCATATTTAATTAATTATTTAGTTTTATTGGTGTATATGGATGTCTTTTAATTTATGTAGAACCATGTTTCCCTGTGCGCTGATATATTTCTCAAATGTGCACCACTAGCCCCTATTCTACACCTGTTATCCAAGCCTCACTTGTTCATTCTACATTTTCAGCAACTAGTTGGTCCACTAGTGCCACCATATCACAACTACCTTATGCAAAGAATCATGTCCCAACATCTTTTGGATAAATTATCAATATGCATAGTGTTGTAACATGCACTATTCCAACTGAATATTAACACTGCAATCTAGTTTACCACTTCCCATTTTTCTTGACCAAACCGGCCTTGGAATACCATTATCATTCACTGGCATTTCAACATTCTGAAATACTTCTTTCATGTCTTCTTTATAATATTCCTTTCAACCCATGGATTTTCTCAATATTAAATATCTCTCTTTACTTCATTGAGTGATTCGCTATGAAGCACCTTTTGTCCATTCAACACCACCCTACTCCAATGGAAATGCCACCCTTTTCCATTTACACATGTACCTTGCTTTTGTTGTGCATTATGATAATAGAGGCATCTTTCTTGCTTGTGTAATTTTATACAAGAGTTGATAGATCATATATGACAATTCCTTCTTCCTACATTCCCATGCTTTCTCATAGAGATGATTGATCCAGCCATAAGTCACACCTCATCTCATGATATCCTTTATCCTTCTCTTGGAGAAAGCATTGTTTCCTTTACTATATTTCTATATTCAAGGTTATGGATTCCTCCTTGCTTCTTATGCATGCAATGACATTCTCTACTTTTTGGTTTCATACCCTATGTGAAAATATCTATTGACCTTACTTTGCAAGTCATTTAATCTATATAGCATTTGAATACTAATATTCCTTTTTTTTTTATTTAGACCCTTGACAACCTTGTAATGCCTTCCCTGCACTTTCTTTTTTATTTCTTTGATGCTTTATCCATTTGCACAAGATTGACCCCTTTTGTGTCCAATGGACCCTGGGATTAAGTTAGAACAGACCCACAAAATTATCAGTTGTGTAATCTTATCCTCTTTCTAGAAATACTTTTTACACAACACTCTTTACAAAGTGCTCTTATGCTTAATGACAATGCCACGTTAGTAATCTTAGCCTCTCTTTTTTCAAGATATTTATCTTCAAGAGTGCCTCTAGGCTTATGCAAAGGTACTATCCTAAGTATCTACACTCTTAATTACACAACAATCACCTTTCGCACTCACCTCTATCATTAGGAAGGTTTCTCCAAAATTTGACACCATTTAGAAAAATATTCACATCAAGTAATCATATGGTTCATGGAATTCAATTCCATTTTTCATTACTTTCCCTGTAGTTATTTATTACCTCGATTGACTTCCCATAGTGACAAGCTCTTTCCTATCTCTTCTTCCATTTGATTGTGTCTCAACATTCCCATAGTGGCAAGCTCTTTCCTATATCTTCTTCCATTTGATTGTGTCTCAGCATTCCCCATGTTGACATGCAAACCTATGATCTCTCCCTCATGGATGTAATATCCTTGAACATATTCCATGACTTCAGTCCTCATATAAGAACTAAAGTTTCTTTCTGTACCTCTATTTCTGCAAGAAATTTGTATGTAATAATTACTATTAGAAATATGCATAGCATAAAACATTTCATCATATAGAATATGTGTTATTTATTCATCAATTTATGAAGGACATGTTGCACCAATTAAAAATTGAATTTTCTTGATGCATTCTTCCCCGAAACAATTTCCAACGACTGTACTCATGCCACAATCTGAATTCTAAGTGAAAAGTTACAACAGTTACATGTTTCCATTCCACTCTTTTTACTGCTCCAAAAAGATATTTATTAATTTCCCAAATCAAAATTTTTGGTTGAAATATGTATTCTAATCCTCAATATCTTTCCAACGACTATTTTTTTTCTCAAGTCCAAGTTGCGAGCTAAAAGTTATGGCTTCTGGAAAAAACCATTTTCACCACTTTTCATGCATTTCTTCTACCGGTGCAATTTTACTGAAATACCAACTTATGTCAACGAGAAGAAAATATGTTAGGAACTGGAGAAACTTTTGTATGAGACATAGATGTTAATAACAACAAGGAATCCATAACAACTTTCAAGATTTTAATCTGGTTTTCTAGTAAAAATCTACAGCAATCTGGAATCTGCAACTTTGTCCTTTTTCACTCCTTTTTCTAGACTGGATTTTTAGCATAACTGGCTATCTCTCAATATGTGCATTTTTGGAAAACTTTTACAAAACCAAAGTTGTTTTTCTTGATGGGTATATCAAAAGTTGACTAAATAAAATTTTCCATTTTTGTGATCTAGGGTCACTTTTCCTTCTCTGAAAATATCAAAAATCCCAATTAGTGGTCCGAAATAGTGTATTTTGGCCTATTTCAGTGTCCCAGTTTCATCCTCCATAAGATTTATTCAGTTGCTTTGTGGTTTATATTTGTTCCTTCTTTTTGGACTCTCCCCAATATTTTTGGCTTAATCTGGACTTTTGTCAATGATCTGGACCCAAATCTCTAAAAACCCCTATTTTGCAATTTCTGCCAAATTCAAGCAAAATTGGACAAGGGTCCTCTCTAGCACTTTTGTAGACCTCCTCTCTGTGGAAAAAACTCATGATTTTCATCCCAATCTGATGTAATTTTATCTAGTTATGGAAAAAATAAGAAATTGGCTCCAGACTTAGTTTTTTATTTTCTTCAACTATGGAACAATTTTGCCTAGGTGCAATATGTGCCATTGATCTCAGTTTGGAAGAAATATGGGCCATTGATATACTCTCTATCGTCCATTGGAGACCAAAATTATTCTATGGCATGAACAATACTTCTGCAAACTGTCAACCTAATCATTGTTCATTAGCCCAACTTTTCAATGACCGAGTTGCACACAACTCCAAACCGACCGATCTAGTTGTCGATCGTCAGTAGTTGGAAAATTTTGTTGGCGAATGGAACCCTCAAAAACTTCATTCGATTCTCAACCATCATCCCATCAGCGATCGAAAATCCCTAATGGTCATCGAATACACTTTCCCAAATCAACTTATTTGACCATCGGCCATTGGCTACCTCTATTGGTCGACGTGGCAAATTCTTTCATGGAATGATACATGGATGCTGACATGGAATGACACGTCATCTTGAAGTGTCAACTTGGGTGATGTGGCATGGCATGTGGATGTTGATATTGCATGACACATGGATGATGATGTCATCATCCTCTTTCCTCCATCGGTCATTAGTCATTTCTCTTGAACAACCTGAATGCCTCACCGAATTTGGTTGACGTCGTACCATCGATGCATCGACCATCGACGATGTCTCTTTTTGAATTTCCAACACTTTTCCAAAATCAACGATCTGACCATTGGTCGTCGGTGATTTTTTTTCGATGATTGAAAATACTTCATTGGATTCAGCCGACCCCCGATTTTTGGCCATCGGCGGTCACATATGTCTTATGTCGAACCAAACTCTTCACCATTTCAGTTGATCCATCTATCAGCTTTTGGTGATTTCACTGGGTGAAATTTAACATTTAGAAAAAAAATTGACTTTTCTCTGATTGATCTAGATTGTCGATTTGCTCCCTTTCACAACCCCCAATTTAATCTTGGTCTTTAATCCCATCAACCTTTCAAACGGTCGAATCCTTATAAATTTTGAAATTTATCACAGTGAATCTCGGTCGTCAATCACGAGATCAAACATGATCCCAACCGTCGATTTCTACAAATTGCCTGTAACTCTACAAGCAACCATTAAAACTTAAATTTCAACCATTCCAGGTCAAATTTCGATCTACAATTTCACCACTCTACTCCATTAACCATATCAAACTTTTCCAAAGTCATTAAAACTCAGATTTCACTCACGGAATTGGGGATTTCTCTCTGAAATCCCTGTTTTTTTCCCCAAACCCATCACAGACAAAATATGCAACGACGAATTTCACAAATTCACAGCCATCTTGGCCCATACAAGCCCAGTGTTTGAACCTCACTCTCATACCATAATGTAACGTACCCAGTGCCCAGCTGAGCCATGCTACATGAAGAAACTCATTAAATTACTAATAGTTATTGTTAATTAAATTCCTATAGCTTATCATTCACAGATCACATACATATTTGACCATTTGACTGATACCATAGTTCTAAATGCATCTAGCAACATATATTCAACTTGAATACAATTTTTCAAGCAACAAAAAACACACAACATTCATATAAATTATTTACATAATGAAATTTAACATAAGAACATAACAAAAACACTTATTTGTTAATGATTAACCAATTGGCTGCAAACGAAGGATGAACCTCCCAGCCATAAGCACTACTGATTATTTTCTCTCATCAACAAGCCACTGTCAAGCTGAGGCTATGATTTCACAAGGAGATCCATCCCACTAGCTATCCACTCTCCACATATAGCAGCCCCAAAACCAAATTCTAGTCTCACAACAGTTCCAAACCTCCAACTCTATCTTTCCCCCACATCCTACACTACCCAAGGAATTTACCCCCTTCACTTCTCACAATCCCTCGGGCTATACCATTCATTTATCAAAGCCACTAGTGCATTTGGTTGACCAGTAATCACTCTGTTGGGAACTCTAGGAACTCTCAGTTGTTTCATGTTTTCTCACAGCATCCTTCACAAGGCTCTGAGATATTTCCTCAACAGGAAATCGCACCATAGGCTTACAGCCTGATATACCAGCACACAAGCCTCTATATTAGCATAAAAACATAGCCAAATAATTGTTACCTTCAAGTATACCATGGTTGGTCCTCTTCCCAGCCCTCTGCTCCTCCTTTGTTGCCCAAAGTCTGCATGTAAAAATTGTCCCTAATATGCATACGAATTTCCTCTTCTTTCTTGCTTTCTTGACTCACACTCTTCTCAAGGATGATTGTACTTCAGACCATTCTCTCCAACAACTATGGGATGTGACCACTCACACCCACCCTCTTACATGATTTTAAATGATTGGTCTCTCATACACTTAATCAACAAATAGAACATTATACACAAAGATAATAATTACAGGAATGTGGGTTGGATTATTAACCATGAATAATTCCCCCTTGGACCCCTCTCTCTTTTGGAATCATATCCCCCCATCATTATTCATCTCTTTTGCACTGTAGCCAGTGATTATTACTTTTATTAATTATTGCAATGTTCATAATATGAAAATCGACCCCCGGCTACATTAAATCAATATGGGCTCTTCATCCCAATGCATCGACTCACCTGCCTAATTCACATTTATACAATTACAATATAATTCACGAGGATTACAAGTAGGGATGTTACATCCCCTCCCCCTAATATTTTCACTGTCCTTGGTGCACAACACCCTACATATGTAATTTCATTTTACAATTCGGGGTCCCCATCCAATAATCATCATATAGGCTCTCTGGCCCAAAATCACATAGGCATTCTATCCTAAACAAATTGCATAGGCATTGTGTCCCTAATACCATATATACATAGGCACATCCATCCCCCAAAATCAAAAATACAAAGGCACCCTGGCCCAAAACATATACATAATCCACTGGCATTCTTCTACAGTTGTCTCGATTTCCACTAGCTCTCTTCCCATTGACCTGCCCAACCCAAGGAATGGTGCCCCATTCATTTATCAAGTTTGACCCAAGGAATGAGCCCCCTTCACATACAAATGTAGACAAACCTGGAAAAGTATAACTTATTGTAATGAACCAGAACTGGATGATTTTCTAGGTGTACATGATTCAACCTCATGTGACCCATGTATGTACACGATTGTATCCACTGTGAACCAAGTATACATACGAAAAACTTGTATGACCAGATCTGTATGATCTGACACTCTCTTGTGTATTTCTCTAACTGAAACTGATGTAGGAGCATCGCTCCCAAGCCATCCATGCACCAGCCAACCAGCCCACTCAGTGCATTCAAGAAAGAGAGGCACCAGTCCTCTCACATTTTGAATTTGACTCAAGCGCATTTAATACTTGTAAGGTTGTTAGAGCCAAAAGGCCATGCCTATATGCAAGATTTAGATGTATATAGCCTTTAATGGTTGTAAGGCTGGGATCTAGCTCTGATTCAGATTAGACAGCCATTCATTGTAATTAATGAGGGTAGGTAGCTTTGGAGGGAAGAGCTCGAAGAGCCCCCTCATGTAAAAGGATCTTTGATCTTTTTTTGAGTAGGTATAAAGAGTTAGAGGAGAGGAGAGAAAGAGTTGAGACTTTGTAAAAGTCTGAGCTCAATAACAGCTTGTAAAGGAGGCATTTCATATTAATATAAACAACATTTTTTCCTGTATATTATTTTGTGGTTGCATGAATGTCTTTATGTGTGTTCCTTTTATGTTGTAGATGTGTGTTAGTATGCATTTGCAGGGATAGATAGGTTCTGCTATCTGTTGGGTTTTTTGATTTCAGGTTTGGGGATCTTTGAGGCTTCATGCCAAGAGGGTGTGACAAAACACTGTGGGTTCTGAGAGACAGTGCATAGAGTGCACTTCCAATTCTGTAGAATTTGGACAAGGACGTGCCAAGAGGGCGCACCAGCTGGAGTCTTAAATTCAAGGAAATATCTCAAGGTTTTTGAACACCTTGGAGACAGGACTGTGCATAGGAAAGGCATAGAGGAAGACAAAAATTTTGAGGAGTTCTGTAGGAGCTCTGCCAGGAGGGCATTGAGCAGATGCACAGGTTGCATTGAGGAAGAACTCCATCGTGGGTTCAAGGAGAAATCAGAATCACTGAGGGATTCTGTAGGAGTTCCACCAGGAGGGCGTTGAGTAAGTGAAAGTTTGCACAGGAAGGACTCTTAGAGTTCTGAAGGAGAAGGAAGTGTCAAAGAAGACCTTCACAGGGTTGTTGAACACCCTACAGGCTTAGCAAGGAGTGCTTGAGTAGGAAGTTGTCAGAGGGCATTTCCATCCTTTCAAGGAGAGAAAGGGACAGAGACTTTAGAGGTCTGAGCAATAGATAAGCTCAGGAGGGAGAGTGCTTTCATGCACAAAGCCTGCAAGTAATCGCAGAGGATAAAGGAATACCCTTTGGAAGGTATGAGTTCGAGGNTGTTGAACACCCTACAGGCTTAGCAAGGAGTGCTTGAGTAGGAAGTTGTCAGAGGGCATTTCCATCCTTTCAAGGAGAGAAAGGGACAGAGACTTTAGAGGTCTGAGCAATAGATAAGCTCAGGAGGGAGAGTGCTTTCATGCAAAAAGCCTGCAAGTAATCGCAGAGGATAAAGGAATACCCTTTGGAAGGTATGAGTTCGAGGAAGCTCAGGAGGGAAAGCATTTTCAAAGAACACAGATAGAAGTCGGAGTCACAGGCTTCATAACAGTAGGAGCAAAGGTTGAGGTCTTTGATACGTTTAATTCTTCCAAGGTTGAGGAAGAAATAGAGTGCCCACAAGGGGGGAAGCACAGCTGCCATTGGATCATATGAGGATAAGGTATGGACCATTGAAGTTTCACGTCTAGGAAGCAGCAGGAGAGCGCAGCGAAAAAGAGTATATCTGGGCCATCAGATCTAGCTCATACAACCGATAGCCATCGAATCTGTTGAAAGGACCATGAGGGTTAATCCTTATAAGAGAAGAGGGAACGAAAAGCCCATATCAGCATTTCAAATATTGGGAGATGCAAAGAGCAAGAGTTCGGGACTCTTGACCCACGAAATCCCAAAAGGATCAAGACTGTCCATCGTTGAAGAGGACGCGTGGTGGTAATATGAGGACCCATCAGGGTTTCAGATATCGGGAGTCCGAGAGGTAAGAGTCAGGAGGGAGGAATTCTCGACTCACAAAGTCCCGAAGACATCAGGATCATCCATCTATGGAGGACATGTGTCACGAGATCCTTGTATCTCAGGGATTCAGCATCATAGAGCAGAATAGGGAAGTCTTTTGACTTCATGACCTACAAAGTTCCGAAGGAATCAGGACCATCCATTTGGGAGAATAGGTGGTAGAGATCTGGGTTATATCATGGATTCAGGTATTGTGAGCTGGGAGGTGGAGGCCTTTTCTCTATAAATTTCTAAGTCACGAGATCGCAATGTGATTTGAACCATTGATCGAGGAGGAAGGAGAGACGTGAGATCTAGCGTCTCGATACATCGCGTATCAGAATTCTGGGAGTTTGGAGAGGGTATACCAAGATCTTGATTGCGCAAAGCTTCGAGTAGCAAGGAGCAGGGACAACCACTGGATCCAGGTCACCGGAGGACCGTTGGATTATAACCTTTTCCATATCATGTGCTCGGGGGTTCAGAGGTTAAGAGGAATCAATTTCAACTGTGGAAGTCGCGAAGTGCCGAGAGTCGAGGCTCATGCAAACACATGGCACGTTTGATAGGTGGGCCACATAGTTGACAGGTGGAGTAACAGCAAATTCCAGAGGAAAGACGAAAGAGGTGACAGGCAGAGGACACGCATCACCCTGGGAAGGATTCAACCTATTGTTGACTTATCGTGTCTTGTGGATTCGTGAAAGAGGAGTAGGAAGGCTCAACATTCCAACTCGCGAGAGTGCGAGTTGTGAGGAGTGATAATACTTATCCCTAGCTGACGGTTACGCGTGGAGAACGCTAAAAAGAAGGGCTATACCCATATCGTCATCTCGGGTATCAAATATTGGAGAAGGAGGAGTTGAGAGTTTCAACTCACGAACTTGCAAGATCGCGAGTTGTGAAAGGTGCTTGTGTGTAAGGTTGTGGTCATAGCGTTGTGGTCATTGAGGAGGTGAAGCTCGCATCTTGTGCATGTTCGCATAAGGGGGTTTCAGAAGGACCTGTGGATCGAATGTTGAGGTTATGATAGGGATACGAAAGAGCCGCTTCGGCTCAGAAAAGAGTTGATAAATGATCCTGAGAGCGAATCTTAGCCCGAGGGTTCAGGGTTCTACGTCAAAAACCCACTTATGTTTCTTTTTTTCTTTCTTCTCCTTGACCTGATCTCTAGATGGAAGTCCTTCTCCACCTATCTAAGATATTGAATCATAGTCCTTCATGATGCAATCCTTTGTGTGTCAACTCTCTCAACACAAGTCCTTAAGTATCAAGTTCCAAGTGTCTTCCTCCTCCTAGACTTTCTTTTATAATCATGAGTTACTATCTATTTATAATCTCCAAAGTTATCTACAATTGATATTACTTCTCACACTTACTTGAGATTTAGATTACATGTTGCATGATAATTTCTTTTAGCATGTCTCTTGAATAACTCAATTAACTAATTACATAATTAATAAATAAAAGTAATTTACTTTAATAATTCCTTTAATTAAAGTAAATTCAAGAGTAGAAGGCTTTGGACGATTTCCATGCATCTAGAGACATAGACCTATGAATAAATACATGTTTTATGCTACCACTAACATCCACACTCCCTCTTAGCAAGGAATTTATTCTGCACCACTCCAAGTCTTTCTCTAAAGAACACAAACTTCCCTTTCTCTAAGGGCTTGGTGAGAATATCTTCAACCTACTCATCTATGGAAATATAATGAAGATTCACTACTCCCTTATGGATCCTATCTTAGATGAAGTGATATATGATCTCAATATTCTTGGACTTGTCATGGAGTACTATATCCTCAAAGAGTTTGATACAACTATGATTATCACAGTATATCATCGTAGGCTCCAACTCCTGATCAAATAATCTTGTAAACAATTTGTGAAGACAAATGGTTTCACATATAGCCATACTCACTACCATATACTTTACCTCTACTGAATTGAGTGTTATAGAGGTATGCTTCCTGTTAAACCAAGTAATCATTGTTGATCCCAAGCTTAAGCAGCACCCCAAGGTGCTCTTTCTATCTATTGCAATTCCTTCCCAATCTGAGTCAGTATATCCCTGCAACTCCACTCCATCTCCTCCAAGATATATCAATACATATTCCATTGTACCTCTCAAGTATGTGAGAACATGTTTCATTGTGATCCAATGCACCTGCCTCGATTCCACCATGTACTAAATCAAGGTGTTCACAGATAAACAAATATCTATCCTGGTGTTTACCAAATACATCAAGGACCATATCAGTTGTTTGTATATCCTGGGATCCATCAACTCTAAATTTGAAGTTTCAATMTCCTTCAGATCGGTAATCATAAGTGTACCATCAGTGTACATTCYTTCATCATGAATCTCCTCCAGATATTTACTACATACTTCCCTTGTCTAAGGAATATCTCTCAYGTTACCTGCCATACCTCTAACCCCATGAAATAATGCATCAAGCCAATGTCCTTCATCTCTAACTCACTAACTAAATCTTCTCCAAAAAGTATGAAGTACAAGTTAGGAACCGCCTCATTCTTGGTAAATCTGATACTCTTCAAGTATTTGTCAATGCYGGAATACCACGCCCTGAGTGCCTATTTGAATTTGTACAAGGATTTATTAATCCTACACACATGATAATCCCTCCCATGCACCTCAAATCCATGAGGCTTCTCTATGTATACTTCCTCCTCAATGATCTCATTGAGGAACATTGTTTTCACATCCATCTAAWGTATGCTCCACCTCATAACTAAAACAATAGAAATGACATCTCAAATAGAAGAATACTTGGTGACTAGATAAAATTTCTCCTCGTAGTCCACTCCCTCTTTCTGGTAGAACCTTCTCACCACAAACCTCATTTTGAAATTATCGATGCTACCATCTACAACATGATTGATCTTGTAGAGATATCTGGAACTCATAATTGAATTCCCATGTGATCTTGGCACTATGTCCCAAACATCACTCCTCCTAATAGAGGTATAATCCTCTACCATTGTATCCCACCATACATGTTGATATGATGCTTACTTAAAAATGGAAGGTTAAACATTAATGATACTACTCATAACCACCATATAGTTCAAAAAATTATTCAGAGGCTTGCGTTCTATGAATGCACTCTTAAGAGCCTCACCAGCATCCCTCAATGTCTACAATAGCCACTGAGGTATTGTTACAATACTGGAAGGGAATACCTCCTCCACCCCTCCTAAAGTCTGAATTGTTGATTGTTGTTCATTCTTCAGATATTGTTTCTCCTCGTCCTCTGTCACTATTGATGACTCCTAAGATCTGCTAGATACCAAGTTATCCTTGAACTTAACATCTATGCCCACAATTTCCTTCCTCTGTGCTAGAAGGAAGATCATGTAATAATTTTAGGTCTCACCATACCCCACAAATATAACCTTTTGTCCTAAAGGATCCAACTTCATCATCTTCTCCACATGCACATGAATGTACACTAGACAACCAAAGATCCTCAAATGTCCTATATTTGGCTTCACTCATGAGAATTCCTCCTCTAGAGTATTGTCCCCCAATATCCTCTAAGGACTCTTGTTCTAAATATACACTATCTTATTACACACCTCTACCCATAGAAACATAGGAAACTCTTGGTCATGTGTCATATCCATGGTAGAACTGATGATGGACCGATTATTTCTCTTTTTAACCCCATTATGTTGAGGGTTGTATGAGATTGTCAGCTCCCTCTTTGTTATGACCCAAGGGGAGCATATATGGGGCTAATTGTATATGATATTACCCTAAGGGGGGGGATATATGGGTCTAAATGTACATATAACTGTAAATATATATGTAATAAGGTTAGATTGATGGTAAAGGGACCTCATGTATAAGTGTGAATGGGTATATATAGAGGTCTTGTATTCATTATTGGAGACAGGTGAATTATGATGTATAAAGGTATTTAGTTATTTGAGGGGGGTTCCAATATTTTTTAAGGAGTTATTGTGTAAATTATCTATATTGGATTTTTTCTCCACTGTCACATTCATTACATGGTGTGTACTTCTATTCTATTATGATAATTTAAGCATTTGGATCATTGAATTTGGTATCATAGCATCAATCCTAGGGTTTTTCTTCCTCAAGATAGTTATTTTGGAATATTCGCTATAATTTTTTCTTGGAGAATTTTCAGAATGAAAAACCTATAGGATATTTATAAGACTTATCATAGTACATGTGGTATGAATTTCAACATCTGGGTCATTTCACTTTCGGAGATACACTCTATGGAAGATACAATATTTGACTAGTCTCAAACAGGTGTTCTGGGTAAAAAAGTCATAACTTATTCATAGAATATAAAAACTACATAAAACCAATTTCATTGGAACAATTACAGTCCTTAGTATCTTTGTCAGAATTTTCAAATTTGGATATCAAATATTGTGTGTGGGGCATGTTGTACAAGTTAGCTCTCCTTGAAAGGCCAAAAATCAGCAAGGTGTGGGGAAGTTACCATAACTTCCACTTGGCACATCCAATTTTTTTCAAACTTGTGGAATTGCTAATAAGAAACTTCATATTTATACAGTTCTCAATTTCATACTCAAAAGGGATGAAATTTCATATATACATCAGAAGGAAGGTCGGTTAGGAGGACAGAATCCAAATCATGGTTTCCAAGGCATGTTGACTTAAAACTATCATAAATTTTGATTGGAATGTTCGATTGATATTGGAAAGAGAAAGAATAGAATAACATATTGGAACAAGGATTACAACTATTTTATATCATCATCCTTAATATATTGAGGTTGTAAGTTAAATGTTTGGGGTTATACCTCAATTAAGAATCAATAGAAATACCTAAACTTACAAGAGATGAAGATAAATATGAAATAAATCCTATGGAATGGTTGAGGTTGGTAAAACAATGTGATATGACTCCTTCAAAGGAAAGAAATTGCTTTTCTAGTGATGCTTGGAGGTGGTGGATGAGTATTGATCAAGATACTAGATGGCACTACACATGGGAAAATTTTGAAGAACTCTTCTCAAATAAATGGATTAAGGATATAAATATGGAGGAAATGTATAGAATTCAAGATGAGTTGAAATAAGCAAAGTAAGAGATCAAGAAGAAAAATGATGAGTTTTATGAGATGCAATCCCTTAATGAAGCACTCATTAAGGAGGTTAATAACTTAAAGCAAGAAAAAGATAATAAATCAAAGTGGGAAAATGATGTTTCAAGAGAAGAATTGAAAAATAAAGAAGAAGAGATCTACATATCATGAAACCATGATGAAAACTACTAGATGAGGTTAATAGAATGAAAGAAGAATAGAAGCATTGTCAAAATTGAGAAAAAATAAAGGATATTGGATGAAGAATCTACCAAAACACTGGAAGATGAAATGCGCATAAAGGTTGAGGAATCCTTAAATAATGATGAGGTAAAATTAGAAATACAAGCGAGAATTGAAGAAGGACATCAGAATTTGTTAGATGGGATCACATTGAAACTTCAAAAGGAGAAAGAAGACAAGATTCAAGAAGGCCAATAGAAGATACTTGAAGAAGTTAAACTCCATCTAGAGGATCTATATGCCAAATATGATGGTATTATCTCCATGGTTGGAGTAATCAAGGACCAAGCAAAGAGGATAGAGGATTCCATTGTCTCTTAAAAGAAGATAAATGAAATGGGTGTGGAGAATGAAGAAAAACCATCAAATGTCAAGCCATATCGACACCCTCATTATCAAGAAAGATTTCAAGGAAGATAAGAAGATAGATATCAACATTTTCGAGGAATAATATGGAATACTCGTCAATATTCGTGGAATATGGCATCACAAAACCATTATTCCACAAATTATTATCATAGACCAACATATACTACAAATTGGAGAAGATTCAACAATGATACATGGAATCAAGGGAAAGAAAATCATGAAACAACCAGACACCAAGGATTACAACCAAAAAGAATTGATTTTGGATGGATTTATCATCATCAATGGAAGGAATAAACCAGGAAGATAAGAAAATCATATTACTTGGTTTCATCACATGTGAAGCCTTTAATTGCATATCTTTGAGGACAAAGATTTTTGAAGGAGGGTACTATGTTATGACCCAAGGGGAGCATATATGGGGCTAATTGTATATGATATGATCCCAAGGGGGGGAATATATGGGCCTAAATGTACATGTAATGTGTAAATATATATGTAATAAAGTCAACCTAATGGTAAAGGGGCCTCATGTGCAAGTGTGAATAGGTATATATAGAGATCTTGTATGCATTATTGGAGACAGGTGAATTGTGATGTATAAAGGTATTTGGTTATTTGGAGGGGGTTACACTATTATTGAAGGAGTTATTGTGTAACTTATCTATCTGTTGGATTACTGAGAGGGGGGGTGAATCAGTAATAGAGCAATTTAATCCCTTTTTAAATATATAATCCAAGTGTTATATCAATGAAGCATTATCATCCAATAACTGCAAAGTAAATAAGCAATGAACAAATGAACAATCATACACATACACAGTACACCAGTGTTTTACGTGGAACCCCAAATCAGGAGAAAACCACAGAATGTTTTTTCTTATATGTATTGAAGAATTACATTCATTGGAAGCACCAACTTCCTTTGTTTTCCAGCTGCATTTGGAAGGAGGCTCCAACCCCCTAGTTTCTCAGGCTACAACCTGAGGGAAGCTCCAACTCCCCAATTCTATGGCTACAACCAGAAGGAGGCTACAACCCCCTATGTTCTCTGGCTACAACCGAAAGGTGGCTACAACCACCTGTCCTTGCCCCGTCCTGCCACCCTGAAGTAGAAGTAGAATGATGGAACCATTGTCACACTATCACTGTGAGATATACCATTGTAAACCTCTACCAATAAATCTGAACCATGCATCAACCATGCATCAACATGTACCTCAACCTGTAATCAACCTATACCATAAACAAGTGCATCAACCATGCACCAACCTGTAATCAACTTGTACCATAAACAAGTGCATACAACCATGTACCAAGTATGTACCAATCATGTGTCAACTACTCATAAACTATGACTCATCAATATGT